>JAQGAW010004716.1:0-10544 GCA_034698025.1 Phthiracarus crinitus | reverse complement strand
TCTCTCTTTATTTCTTGAAATTATTAATTTATACAAATTTTAAACATTTTTCAAGACTTATTTAATGTAATTTGATGTAAATATGGTTAAAATTGAGACGAAAGACAAATTATAGTTAAAATATATTGTAAAGCTATGAGATTTTTGAAGATGAGAACGATTCGAAATACTAGATTTCAGGCGCCAGACGACCAGACCATTTGATCGTCGAGTAAATTCGATTCCAATTTAATACTTTACTTTAAGACCTCAAGTTTGGAAATAAGATTTTAGATTTTAGTTTTAAATAAAAATTATTTATTAAAGTTGAAGATATTAATAGTTACAGATATTGGTGTAACAGAATAGAGAATAGAATTAATATTTCAAACAGTGAAATGAGTTAACAGATGGTAACTTAACTGATAGAAGATGTTACGTGTATGAACTTAAATAAGAGAGGGATGGCGGCGACAAGTTAGTCGTGACCACAACCTCTTTAGGTAATCAATAGTGCACACTGCACTCAAGTTGAGCGAGAGAGCAAAGAATATGCTCTCGCGATCGATGAAATCTTGAGTATTGGGCAGCGGTCTCAAAGTTTGTATTTTACAAAACTTTGTTCATTTGTCTTCATTGATTTAGCATAGTTAGCGCTAAAGCACATATGCGCTCTAAATACTCCATCCCTTATGCAGATGTGAGTCACTGCTTATAATTTAAATCATTATCCCTAACATACAACGAACTATAGGGTCAAAATGGAAAATAGCTTTCAAAGTCTTACAATAAAACTAAACGATAGATTTTAAATAAATATAATCGTACATCAAATGATAACACAATTTAAAGCATTTATAACAAATTTCAAGCTAGACTGGAAGTGTTGAAAATTTAAAAAGAAGAAAGAAAAGTGTTAACTAATGACAAGTTAAAACAACTTAACAATAGTTTTAACAGATCAACTAAAAAACCATTATCTGTTAGAAGCAATCAATATAATATTTCCAGATCGTTATATAATAATGCTGCTTAGATCTTAGGATTAAAATTTTATTCAATTCAAACATATCAAGAATTAAACACAGTTGTTCATCAAACACATAAATTTTTGCAATTGGTTTTTACATTTTATAAATAGAGGTTACTTTCAAAAAAAATTGGTGCTATGGCTCACGCCTCACAACTCTGCAAACATGTTTTTAAAAAATCAAATAATACTTGATAACTAAAAAAACGCTAACATTATTTACTCTCAAGTATTAAACAAAACACGATAACTTCCAGGTTTCAGAGTTTCCCAAGGGGGGTCTATTATACCCCCTAAAATTGAAAAAGTCGACACCCCTACCCAAAATTTTGAGATTTCAATGACAAAAAAATTTCAAATTAAATTTTTTTTGTCATTTAATAAAAATTATCGTTTAAATTTGTTGTATCTTTCGTTGGACGTGGGTTAGGCTTTCGTCGGGAAAAATAAAAATAAATTTTTTAGAATAAATTTTTGGGCCGAACTCAATAATATTGTCCGCTAAATCCGAAGAGTTTGACCCCCATTTGAATTAGGAAAAAAGTAGAAAGGACACCATCCTAGACTTTCAGACCTTGGGAAACCCTGACAACTGCACGTATGACCGCTTAGAATTTATTTTAAATTGTCGGTACATTAATATATTACAAATTCATTTTTAAATATCTGTAAGAGCTGTTAATATTTTTTATTCTTATTATTTAACATTTATATTTATTAAAATAAACATAAAAAATATCGTTATATTATATGCGATTTATTTTTTTCAATTAATAAGGTTTTAAAATATTGTGCTGTAGACAATAATTTCTGTTATATATGAGGTGTCGGGCCATTAAGCACAGCTTCCTTAACAAACTGTATCTGACATTTGGCCAAATCATCGCATGGCGATTCTTCTAATTCAAATAATGTTATTCTATTTTCTGTGGGATACAGTTTAAACAAATTTGCTGGAGCGTAGAGTGTGACCTGAGGTCCCACTATAGGCCAATATCTGCCTAAATTAAAACCATTTATAAATGCGACTCCTTTTCCAAACCCATCCAAACGAAGGAATGTGTCATTTGCTGATTTAACATTAGGTAAAGTGAATGTTCCCGTCAAAAATGTAGGAATGGATCGTTGATATGTTCGATTAACGTTTGGAATCGCTTCTAGTTGTGCTATAGATGTGGTCCAGTTTTGATAAAACAGATATTGATTCCAATCCGTCAGAACAGTTGGTCCGAGTGTAACGTTTTCGACGATTCCTTTCAACTCTCCGACGTCTAAAAACGCATATCTCCCTTGATTTTCGACAAATATATCCAAACGTGAATCTGGTTTAACTCTTAACGGCAATTCAAATATTTCTTGAGTTCGACTCAATGTTCCTCTATATTCCTATCGATTAAATAAATAAAATTCATACGCTTGTAATTCTAAATCATAAAACCTAACAAAAAATTACAGTTTAAACTTTATACGTAGCAATAAAAATAATTCAACACAAACCACAATCAAATAAATGGAAATTATAAAAAAATAAAAAATAAATAATAAATTGTAATCGTTTTCTAACCTTATCTACAAATACTTGTGCTCTGTCTCTCAAATTAGGAATTGTTAATACTGTTGGGTCTGTGTAACGATATTTAATAATCGTTGAGTAAAGAACAAATCCATGAGCGATGCGAAGTTCTTCGAATGTTCGCGGATAATGTGATGAAACTGAAACATTCGATAAATCAAATATCGAACCAATTGGGTGTAATTTAATTGGCGATAATTCCATTTTTGGTGCCACTGCTGGAACACCTCCAGACGGAAGCGTTACATACTATAACAGTAATAAAACTTTTAGTTTTAAAAATATGTTGTTAATTGCGTAAAATTACTGATAAACCATTTAAACGTTAAACTTTTATTAATATAAAGAGTTTACAGCACTTACTTTTCCGATCACATTTCTAATGGCTACATATTTTTCATTGGGATCTCCAGCCTCAGTGATTGGTCCATCAAATTCATAACTTGTCACTACTGGATGAAAATCTTTCGCACCGTCTTTGGCATGAGTCGCACCATTACTAAATCCAAACAGAGTTCCTCCAGCCATAGGATAGCTTAAAATTATAATCTTGTATTAATTTAAATTTAAAATAATTAATTATTAGTTATTAATTTTAAAATTATTTCAAGATAGTCAAACATATAATCTCACTTACATATTGACAGAAGCATTTAAAGCTAAAATTTTGTCGAGTGTATCCGCGACTTGTTTTGTGTCAATATGTTCATAAGGCATTTCCCATCTGTTTATCCAACCCTAATGATTGAATTGACACAAATTTTGTATATGATTTGCGAGATTTGGTATAAAGTATAGGGTTAATTGTTTTAAGATTTTTAATTTAAAATATATTAAAGAAATAAAGTGATAAGATTTAGCGATAATAATATTATAGTTATAATTAATTAATTAATTAATTGTTATGAAGAATTATAGCTATAATTAATTTAAATTTTATTATATAACTTTTAATTTTAATTGTATGTAAATATCTGCTAAAACTACATGATTAAAAATGGTTATAACTGTGTTTGTTCTATATTTATCTGTAAAATAAAATCATATCATAGCATACGACTTAAGCTTATAAGCTTAAAAATATTTACCGGATAATACTCAGAATTGACAAATGGTCCGAATTCTTGTCGTTCTCTCTGTTTTTTAAAAGCTTCCACGGGATCGACAGCAGATCCAAAATCAATGGTCGAAAATACATTTTCAGTTTTACCGCAATTAACGAATTCCCAACCGTCTGTTGTAAATAAAACGGTATCGTTTCCTAATAATTTATGGAACAAATCTCTAAGATAAGACATATACGCATAATCGCATGGAATTTTAGTAAATTCGGGCCAAAATCCATATTCATTTTCAATTTGAACCATAATAACAGGTCCACCGTTATTATATAAGTATGGTTTAATCATTGGTAGTAATTTATTAAGCCATGCAGTTATTTCTTTAATATATGATTCATCCATTGTTCGTAATTTCATATTTTTATTAACATTTAGTAACCAATACGGTAATCCACCCTTTTTTAAATAATTATTAAAACATTTATTATTATTACTAATTTATCACTAATTGTTTTAAAATTCTTAGACGAAATAATCTATTAAATAAGCATTTTTTAAAACTTATCTGATAATTTTAAGATAAAAGTTCTCTTTTCTTTAAAGTTTAACTCAATTTTAATGGAATCAAATAATTTTTAATGATTATTATTATTTGGAAAACGTTAGAGAATTTACATGTAATTTCTAAACAATTAATATAAAAAATAAAATATAAAAAATAAAGTATATTTATAACATATAAATTAGAATTTATTTTAGTAATTCAAATGTAATTAATTAAAATTAAAAATTATTTAAATAATTACCATATCAACTTCAGCATTAATAAAAGGACCAGGTCTTAGTACGACCACTAGTCCTAATTCTTGGCTTATGTTAAAAAGATGAAGAAAATCATTATCGCCATAAAAGTCGTAAACCCCTTTTTCTGGTTCGTGAAAATTCCAACTTATATACCTTATTTTAATAAAAATTTAGGAAAATATTTAATTAGTTAGTTCATGCTGTCACTAATTTTCATTTTAATCACACATTTGAATTGCATTAAGTCCAGCGGCTTTAAATTTTTGCAATCGATCTCTCCATAAAACAGCTGGAACTTTGAAATACTCAAAATCCCCTGCAATATATCGAAATGGTTTTCCATCTTTTAAGAATTGATTGTTTGGAAAATCAATAGAAAATGTTTGAGCACTTTCAACCTAAATAAAGACCATAATTAAATAAATGATTAGTAATATGCATATGTTTTTAAATTATTACTAACTTTAATATTTTTAATTACTTATAAAACTTTTCAAAAATCGAATATATTAATAGTTAACAATAACCTATGAAGAATTATTAATTGAATAATATTACTAATATTTGCCATTTAATAAAATTACCTGTTGACTGGTTAAAGACAGAGTTTTTAATTGTTTGATCGAAACTAAAATTATTTTAATTCAACTTTTTAAACTTTAGTTTAATTTTATAAAATTAGATTTTGTAAGAATAACTTATAGTGCTATAGAAACGATACGCTATAAAACAGTAGATTGAAAAGTGAAAGTTACGGTTTAGATTGGCTTCTCTAAAATCAAACCATGAACACCTTTAGTCTGTGAAAAACTAATGTCAAAAATAAAATACAATAATTTTTCAACAATTTCAGTAAATAAATTTTATTAACGCTAAAGTTTTAATCGAATTTGGTTAATGTACTTTTGAAATATAAATGTGGTTCATTAACCTAAAAAATCTTTAACCATTCAAACACTAAAATAAAAATGTTTTTTGATTTAAGAAACTTCATTAACTTTTGGGATTCGCTGTTACCTGTATTGTTGACTAATAAAATATAATGAGATTTAATTAAAAAAATCATTCAATATTTATTTTAAAAAGTTAGATACTATATTATGAAATATTTTAGAAAATAAACTTCTGTTGGTTACAGTACAGTAACTGTAATTATTTTGAAATAAGGTAAGTGGCAAAGTGGAAGATAATACTTGTAAGTATTGATAAACACATGCCTATTAAATATTGAGAAATAATTAAACGGATTTTGTTTAAATAAGGATACAAAACACTTGATTATAAAGGTTTGAGATAAATGAAAATAAAATAATTTTAATTGTCATAATAATTGCAATAATTATAACATAAAAATCTATTAAGCTATAAGAGTAGAGTAGAATCGAAAAAATATGAAAATTAAATTATTTTAAAGTTAATTGACACAAATATTTTAAAGACAATTTTTTACTGATTATACTGACCAGTTTGAAGATCGTTAAATAACATTAAAAATATATATACTAAATTTAACCAAAATGAATTGAAGTTATATCGTATACCAATAATAAATTCAATTACTAAATTTAAAAGTAGTTTTATAAAACAAAAATAATTTCACTGAAAATTTTACCAAATAATAACAATTAAGTAATATTTATAAATCTCAGTAATTAAGTAATATTTAAAAAATGCAATAAATAAACTTACAATAAATATTGACAAACTAATAACAATTAAACTGAAAATTAAATTCATTATTATAATGTTTTTATTACAAAAATATTTAACAAAACTAAATTAATTATTTTCAATTACAGCTTTATATATATGGTAATACTTTCACGTGTACTTCAGAAGAAATAAAGATACCATGCATTCAGATAAGAGATATTTTATCTGTATTTCTATTATGATATTTCTAAAACATAAAATCAATATAACTCAAGGTATTGTATACGAAATTATTTCAAGAAAAAGTAATTGTAATTACAAAAGTCTAGATTTAACTAAAGTAAACTCTATATAAGCATTAATTTTATTATTTAAGCAATTTTAAAAAGTACAATGAGAAATGAAGCTTTGAATGATGTTTTTGTATAAATAAAAACAGCTGTTATAAATATTATAAATTGAGAAATATAGGCGATTTGAGTTGTAATCAATGAATCTGTTTTATTGAGAAGACAAACATTTTTTCAGTATTCTTCCGATGTTTAGTTTGATTTGAATCAAAATCAATTATAGATTAAATTTCGTTAATGTCAATTGCGTACATATAGACCATAGTTACACAAGGGGGTGCTAGCCCAGGGTTGACCCCCCTAGAAATTTGGAAAATCCTACCACACCCCACCCAAAATTTGA
The DNA here is from genome assembly GCA_034698025.1 of Phthiracarus crinitus. Classification (NCBI taxonomy): domain Eukaryota; kingdom Metazoa; phylum Arthropoda; class Arachnida; order Sarcoptiformes; family Phthiracaridae; genus Phthiracarus; species Phthiracarus crinitus. The sequence continues at coordinate 3,751 of JAQGAW010004716.1, read as the reverse complement.
GCAATTCAAGGAAGATAAAAAATTGTGCATCAAAACCGACGAGTGTTTGTGACTCCTTTAAATTTTTGTCAAAATTTTAAAAAATTATCCTTTAAATTAGTGTTGTTTTGATTTTTGAAAATCAAAATCAAAATACAATCAAAATGAAAAGTTTAACTAAAATCAAAATACAGCCAGATTAGAAAAACCTTTTGAAAATACAATCATAATTCAATTAAAATGAAAAAAATTTTGAAAAATAAAAATCAAAATAAAAATCACAAATAATTTTGATTTTAATTCTGATTTTAAACAATTTAAACGATTATTCTGTTAAAAATCAAAATCAACATACAATCAAAATAAGAAATGTAAAAGAGAAACAACACTAGTTTAAATTCGTCGAGTTTTTCAAGGGGGCGTGGTTAAGGCTTCCGTCTAGAAAAAAATTTTGAAAAAAATTTTGGTCCGAAGGCCAAAAAAATTTTCGTTTAAATCCGATGAGTTTATGACCCCCACAAAAAATTGAGATTTCCAGGATCTGAACCCCATAGAGCTTCAGACCTTGTGTGACTTTGATATAGATAGACAAACATAGATGTGTCAAACTTATAAACTATTCTCAAATTCTTTATAAACTTACTAACAAAACAATGATAAAAAATTATAAAACAAACTGCAAGTTACATGAGTGTCTCATTTATTTATGATTTTATATTTGAACTAGAGTTTTAGCCTGACTTCGTCAAACTGGGGGAAAATGGTTTGAAAATCAAATAAAAACGCCATTTTACACAACCCTAGCCCACCCAACCCACATCTCCCCAACTGTCCCGTCCCCACATCTCCCCAACTGTCCCGTCTCTACATCTCTCCACCCGACCCCATCACGCCCACACCCAACATTTCGGGAAACAATCCAACTGATATTTGAGAAAATGAGATTCTACCTAGATCTCCTGGGGATTACAACAACCCTATGCAAGTAAGTCCTTAAATCAACTAAACTTTTTAAACTGAGTGCAACGGTATAAGTGTTAACGGTCAAATTCCGATTGTTTCCACCTCAAACCCCTTAATGAGGCCCACCCTCTCGGGACTCCCCACCCATTTTTTCTAGATTCTTCGAACTGAATCCATTGATATAGGTGTCGAGGGGGGTCCGCTCCCTTTAAAAGGACAAACAAACAAACAAACAGGCAGACAAATTTTGAAACTAATATTATAGATGTTTTTTCAATCCAATTTTTTGAATGGATTATACTTTTGAAAAATAAATAATTTATATACATTTGATTAAATTTAGATTTTTATCTCTCAAATCCGAATTCATTTCAATTCCTGTAAAAAATTATAGATATTTCCTGACAAAATAGCTCTTTGCTATGTTTATATAATTTTAATTTTAATGCATGTGAGAACTTATTTTTCAATTTCTTCGTATTCAATGAATTGTTTGTAATTTGTTGATAATGTATCCAAAACTTAAAACTAATTTAATAACTTTTTATTTTTTCTTAATTATGTGTTTATTATTAACTCATTTAACGAATTCTGATAAAAAAGAAAAAACGTTAGCATTGGAACATTTAAAAAATATGAGATTAATTGGTGAATGCTTTGCTCCAAAAGAGGAATTAGTGTATCCTTCATCTGATCAATTATTAGTGTATACACCGCGAGCAACATTACTGCACAGATGTAGTGATCGTTCTGGTTGTTGCATAAACCCAATGGATTCTTGTATTCCATTAGAAACTATCACTGTATTTAAATATTTTTTTGTGGCACCTATTTCTTCGTCCAGAAAACAACGCGTCATACACTTATCATTGACAAATCATACCAAATGCGTTTGTAAACATAATAATCAAACAAATTAACGAATTAAATAAAGTAATTAAAAATATAATTTACTTATTCGTATTCATGATGAATATCATCATATATTCTAAATACAGAGTTGAATCTTAGAAACTTACAGTTCTGCTAATAACAATGAAAACCATTTACAAAAAGGATTAGTGAAGTTTTTATGTCCTTTGTTGGACTAAATATTGGACTAAATAACGATTCTATATAATGTATAAATATTGATATGAATAAGTGGTGAAAACAAACGAACGAAATGTGTAAAGACTAGTACAACAAATTAATTAATGTCTCAATTAATAAATATCTCATATTTTTAAACTTTAATCTTAACTTTGTTAAGTTAAATAATTTTAAATTAGTAATGCTTTTGTTTTTACATAAGTATATTATTTTTATAACAATGTTATTTTAAATTAAATTACAGCAAAGGTTTGCTTGATTTATTAATACAATATAAATTATTTCTAAAAATTAAATAAAAATTTAATACTAAAAAAAGTAAATATTTTTATTTGGTATAACTAATTGACAACAATTATCATGACATAAGCGATTGACTTTCTTTTGGTTGCGAATCAGTTTTGGTGGCTAAGTCTTGAATAACCTCTTGAAATATGACACTATCAATGTTTTGTCCCAACATATACACTATCAAAATATAATATTCAGTTTACAGTTTACAAAATGATTTAAGTCTACAATTAATGTATCATTACACTGTAACGAAACCCAGTACAACGAAACCCATTATAACGAAGCCATTACAACGTATGGACATAATAACGAAAGGATGTTATAACGAATGGACAGTACAACGAATGGACGTTACAACGAATAATTCTCAAAATTTTTTTTATGGGTTACTTAAGTCAAAAAGTTTTGTAAAAATTAAAAAATTGTCGTCTAAAAATTTTAATACTATGATGCATTAACTTCTTAAACAAATTTGTTAAAAACTATCGTTAAAAATTTTTACACACATTATTGACAAGTAACCCATGAAAAAAATTTGAGAATTATTCGTTGTAACGTCCATTCGTTGTACTGTCCATTTGTTATAACGGCTTCGTTATAATGGGTTTCGTTGTACTGGATTTCGTTATAATGTCCGTGAATCTATTTATTCCTATAGGAATACTATTATAAGTTTATTTATTTACACATAACTTTGACCACTAAACTGAATGGTAATACTCTTATGCAAAAAAATACGAAATTACCTAAAAACCAGTCTCCAATGGAAGTTCTTCGAACTATGGTATGCAAGTGATCGAGTTGTGACAAACGAAACCTTAAGTTTAATAAATAAACGCGAACGGGTGGACACGCTATAATCACTAAACGAAAAATAAGAACAGCGCCTGTTAGTGCTGCTAATAATAAAAACCAGAACCAAAGAAATATATATATTTTTTCGTTAATGATATTGAGCGGCAATAAACACAATGCGTCAACAATTTCGATGTTAGCCGAAGGACCATACTTGTAAAATCGACACTTTGTCACTCTTGGGAATATTCGGATCATTGGATCAAGTCTATCCTCTTTAAAAAATTAAAATTTATTAGTTTTCTGTCAGTTTTATAAGAAATTTTAAAACTTTAAGCCGTTATTTTTAATAAATTTTTTAAGAAAAAAATTCTAATTTTGCTTTTAACCACAACCATACAAACCCCAAACATTCAACCATACAAACCCCAAACCCTCAACCATACAAACCCCAAACCCCAAACCCCAAACCCTCAACCATACAAACCCCAAACCCTCAACCATACAAACCCCAAACCCTCAACCATACAAACCCCAAACCCTCAACCATACAAACCCCAAACCCTCAACCATACAAACCCCAAACCCTCAACCATACAAACCCCAAACCCTCAACCATACAAACCCC
>JAQGAW010004715.1:0-10546 GCA_034698025.1 Phthiracarus crinitus | reverse complement strand
AATTTGTTATCACCAAATTAAAATCTAACTAAACAAATAACTATCAGTCAAATAGACGCCATGAAAGTAACGGTTTTCCGTCATTCCTTTAGCGTGAAGGAAACCGCAAACTGGCATATACTACTACGAGACTACCATACAACAATTTATAACTATAACACCTTACAACCATATCTATAACCTACATACTATAAAACCCATATATATACCCTTGAGCGTAATAAGATACCGATTTAGCGCTAGATAATGATTTTACATGTTAAAAGCCAGTTGCCAAACGCACATATACTACTTCGAATTAAACTCTTTATATTCTGAAATTCAAAAGTACAATAAAACTTATTGGTCAATGTTTATATTATGGTTATATTTCTTAATTTTATTTCTAATTGTTATGCTTTTATTTCTGATAATATACGATAAAATGTATTTAAGCTCAAAAATTATTTTTATTTATGCAACACTTTTCATGTCATCGGTTTTATTTTAATGTCTTAAAATTGCGTCATCACTTTATTACGAATCATTTAATCCGTATAAACGTTCAAATTTATAATATTTAATTATTATATATTTACTTATAATAACGAGAAATAAATAACAATCAATATTAATGTATTTCAGAGTTAAAATCTTTGCATAAAAAGTCTTAACAAAAACTTTGTTGAGTAAAAAGATTTCATATTTCAAATTAAATGTTATAAAATTAAGTAATAGTTTAAACAAAATTTAAATTATAATTACATCAAAATAATGTTGTAATCTACGATTCAGTCGTCAATCCAATTCTATAAACTGTCGCATAAATGACTTTGTTAATTGTTTCATTCTAGAGCAAAATTTTTTCACCTTTTATATGCTCTGAGGTGGTTAGACCCACACTCCTAAAAGTAGAAAATATTAACCCATTTTAATAAAAGTTTTGGGTTTCAAGGACAATAAAATTGAAAAACTTGAATAATTTTTCTGTCAAATGAAAAAAAAATGGTTGACCCCCCCTAGAACTTTGGAAATTCCTCCCACCACCACCCAAAATTTGGGAAATTCAAGGACGAAAAAAAATTAAAAATTTTGAAAAATGTTTAATAATTGTGCATCAAAACCGATGAGTTTTTGTGACATCTTTAAATTTTGGTCAAAATTTTCAAAGATTATCATTTAAATTTGTTGAGTTTTTCGAGAAGGGTTGAATTAGGCTTTTGTCGAAAAAAAATTTGGAAAATTTTTATTTGGAAAAATATTTTGGTCCGAAAGCCAAAAACATTGTAGTTTAAATCCGATGAGTTTTTGATCACCCTCTAAAAATTGAGATTTCCAAGATCTAACCCCCCTAGAGCTTCCGATCTTGTGTAACTATGATCAAAACCGATGATTTTTTGTAATCATAATTAATTTTGTTAAAAAATCTAAAAATTATCGTTTAAAGTCGTTATTTTTCGAGTGGGCGTGGTTTAGATTTTTATCAGGAAAATATTTTTAAAAAATTATAATGCTAACACTTTAGAGCAAAATATTAATGCTTAAACCCGATGATTTTACCCTCCCCTATGGAATTTAGAAAAACGGCGATAGAACCCCTAGGCAATCCGTCTTGGGTAACTCTGGTTTATAACTAAGCGTTAATAGGTGACATTTTAGAGAATTCATATGCTAACTAGTTTTGATTTTCACTCGTCTTTCTTAGCTATTCGGAAATATGCATTGAAAGCTTAATACATTTCTATTATTGCAAACAAAAGGTAGACTTAAAAAGTCTTTAGCTGATTTAATTTTAACAAAGTACTTATTTTGATTATGTAATATAAATAGTATTAATTTATGAAATGATATTGGGTTATTCAAAATCAAATTTTATAAATAATTTGTACATTTAATATAATTATTATCGTTTAGTTGTTAACTCTTATCGAAAGAATTGGTTCAAAGAAAGTTGGCTTTTATTGTGGAAATTTATTCATTATTAATTATTTTAGAGTATATCAAGTAAGATGTGTTTAACACTTTATATAATATAATTTCAACCTTTTTCATTATACAGATAATCAGTTTAATTGCGTTATACTTTATTAAATCTTTTAAATATCAAATTAAACTTTTAGATCATTGACTTATAAATATTTTCAATGATAATTCAATAATATAGCTGTTATTTAAACAACTACTTTGTTAAATAAACTATATGTAAGCAAAATCTAATTTCCAATAATCTGACTGATACTCAAACCTTTTTTTGTATAAATTGAATCGTGAAATAATCAATTTTTTTAATAATAATATTTAAGGCAATTTTATTAATTATATTTCTAAAACATAAGTTACAAAATATCTAAACATATAATTATTTGATCAGTTTTGTCTTATGTAATTATATTTAAATTTTGATCAACTTCTACATTATATAAATTATTCAAAGCGGTTTATGACGTTAGTGATCAAAATTAAAAAGTGGAAAATGTCATAATTATTCTTTACAAATAATAATCTATTAAATATTTTATAATTTTATTTGTATTAAATATTATAAATTTTTTCGATTCAAATTTCAGTGATCGGTCATCATATTTAGCTCATTATGATTGCAATGAATCGTGGGATAATGAATAGTTTTTTATTTAAATTATTGATAACAAGTTTACAGAATTTTTCTCTATTAAATTATTAAATTTTTAACTTTTGTTTTTCTATTTCAAAAATTTTCTTAACATTTAGTAGAAATACAATACAATCAAAATCATTAGTAACCTATAAATGAGTTTCCCTGTGATATGAACGTGAATCCTTGTAGTCTCACCACACTTTACATGCCATATAAGTGGTAACTTTGTTTACATTATGAATAAGTTCTGCAAATCAATGAGTGTTTTCTCTAGTGTTGTTTCAATTTTTAAAAACTTATATCGAAATATAAAATATTTATTAATTTCAATTTCACTTAATCGAAATTAAAATGTAATTGATTTTAAAAAATATGGCAAAATCGAAATAGAAATGTAATGTAAATGCAAAACTTTTATAAAACAAAATTGAAATGCAATTGGAATGAAAAAATATAAATATTGAAAATTGAAATGCAATTTAATTTTTATTTTATTTTATAATGCTAATCGAATTATAATTTAAAAGAAATAAAAATTGAAATAGAAATTAAAATTAAAATGTAATCATTTTTTATAGACTAACACTCAATATTTAGCTATAAAATGAAAAATTAAACTTAAAAATTGAAATTGAAATAGATATATTTTTGAATTTTAATTTCGATTAATGTAAATTAAAATGCAATTTATATTAAAGGTTTTATGAAATTAAAATAGAAATGCAATTAAGATTAATTATTTTGTTAAAATAGAAATCTAAATATAATTTAAATTAAAAATTTTAGATTATAGAAATCGAAATACAATTGAATATTTAAATAATTTAAAAATAAAAATTAAAATGCAATTGAATATTTAAAATTTTTAAAAAAATGTAATCGAAATGCAATTAAAATCGTAATTTTCATATTGAAACAACACTAGTTTTCTCTTACCAGTTAGCATTGCGAGTACTGAAGCGGCGAATACTATGAGAGTGTGAGTGATTGAAAAGTGGACTAAAATGACTAAAATGTAAATGCATCGAAAGAGACGCTAACATGTGCTTATGTTAACGCGCAGTGTATTGATATCTCGCAAACGCTTTACTTTAAAATATATTTTAGTTAGCCTCTCCTCTATATATATTTAATTATTTAAATGATTGTTCTTTTAATTATTATTTAATTAATTTAAAGTTAATTTGATTAATTATGATTTGTGTGCTGTATTCTTGTTTCTGTGCCACAATTGGCTTCAATTAAGCTAAAGCTTAATTCTTTTGGTTGGCGTTCGCCGCAAACAATAAGTATCAATTGTATGGTATAACTGTTTTCTCATTTATATAATAAATATAATTATTGATATCCTCGCGTGTAAGTTTTTGACCCAAGTCCTAGTCTATAAGGGAGGGTACAAGAGGTTGGGTCCTGGCGTTTGTTCGATAGCGAGACTCAGTGGTCTAATCGCTAATATTTTAGATAGAATTTATATTTTTCTAATTTGAGCGCAATTTTAAACATCTAAAAAATTAATTACATTTTGATGAAGATTTTGTGAACTACTTTAGATATTTTTTGTGAACTGTTTATTTTTCAAAACTTTAATTAATTTTAATCTTTTTTTATCTCACTTTTATGTTTAATTAAAGGCTATTTAATGTGCATTAATTGATAATTCCAGTAATGAATTGTTTGAGTGATAATTGCCATATAAAATGTTGATCCAAGTATTTTAAGTTTAATCCAGTTATGGATCAATTGGAACAGTTAACAATATATATATATCGTTTGAAAGCTTATAAATAGAGGAATTAATTGATATATGTCTTAAAATAATCGGTCTTGCGGTTCAAGTATGACAAATTGGTGGCAGTAGAAGATAATAGATTATTTTAAAACGTAATTTTCGTTTACTTAACATCATTTAAAATTGACGCGTTTATTATTATTGGTTATAATGTTTACTCTATTTGCGCTGAACTCTAACGTTAAAAATTTCATCCGTCTTTAGAGTTCCTCCAGTAATATGATATGATTTTGATATCGAAATGTACTCGTTTTCGTAACAGTATCTACAATTGCGTTGATTTGCTAACACGTAATCCAAAATATGAGTTTATTTCCAGATACTAATCGTTATCTGATTGGAACACACGTTATCGCACACAAACCTTTTACATAACGTAATAATAAGTTGATTTTACCGTTCCTTTCTTTTTGTATCGCAGTTTTATCTTATATGGAACTGCCGTTGAATTACACTTTCGCTTATATGATATTTGATATTTTTAGGTTTCATTTTATTAAATTACAAATAATGTATTGATAGCGTATTCACATATGTATAATTGAAATTTGGTTTCGAATACTAAATTTTAATTAAATAAATAAGTAAAAAATCATAGTATGAAAATAATTTTATTAATTTATGTTACCTTTTTTTGTCAATTCCTATTATTCATTCTAATATTGTAAAAATGTTTGCTCCTATTGTGATATATAACTTTTACAATATAATAGATTTCATTTACTGGTAATTATTTCAGTCATTAGAGTGTGTATTGTAAATTTAAATAATTTTCATAACAACTAACAAAAGGTGTTATTAATATGTTAATCTATAATGAGAATAAGCTTAAGCTATCTCATGAATAATTTAAAGCTCAATTGTTTTGTTTGAGGAGTTCGAGCTAATTGAATCACAGTTATTGAGCTCAAGCTAACAATTTCATGCTGAATCTCATAATAAACGAGCTTATATTCACATCATTATGTTATTAAAAATTAAATAATTAAATTTATGAATTTTATTATCTAATAAATAATATATAATATAATATTACATTTATAACAACTGTTTTATAACAACAATAAAATAATCTTAAATTTATATTAATCATATAATTAAATATACTCTCGTACTTTAATAATACCTGTATATGTTAAAAAATATTACATTTATAGTATAATAAATTAAGTAATATGTTTTATTATATCTACAATTTCTAATTAATAGCTTATATGACAACGTTTAAATTCGACTAGTTTTTCGATGGGGCGTGGCTTATGTTGAGAAAAAAATTTAGATTTACAATGTCTGTCTGTATGTGGGTGTGTGTGTGGACCGGTCTTTATATTTATTAAAGGATTTTTTCTTTATATTAATAGGATAGGAGTCTATTTATTAATATAGGAGTCTTTTTTAGTGAAATATTTCATAAAATATGCTAAAAATGAGAAAAAATGGTAAAAATATATCATAAAATGAGCTATAATAGGTCTAATAATGTACAAAAATAGCTAAAATAGTCTAAAAATTATAAATAATAAACTAAAAATGGACTAAATCTTGGTTAAAATAATCAAAAATTTCAATAAAATCTATTAAAAAATAATAAAAATTGGTTAAAAATGGATAAAATTTTGTTTAAAATAACATAATTAAAACTATTTCGAGTTAAAACTAATCACACGCGTAATCATTTTCGCTTATATAATAGTTATGATTGTTCGCTTAATAACAATTTGTGTGTTGACTCGACGAATGCTAAAACATAACAATCAAAATTCACAATACACTCAATGAAGTGCTATTTACAACAATATATTATAAAACTATAAATTTTTCATTAAAACAATATTTAGTAAATTAATAACTGCTTAAAAACAAAAATAAAATTAGTTATACAACAATATAATTAAAAATTTAAATGCCAAAAATATTTAATACACAAAAATTTGACTATACTATTGAATTAACATAGAATATAACAAACACAAAGTGAGCTCATTATGTATGTTCATACTCTTTTTTAAAAAATAAATTGGTCCGAAGGTAGAAAAAATTATCTTTTAAATCCGATGAGTTTTCCAGGATCTGATCCCCAATAGCTTCCGACCATTGCTTAACTATGAATACATACCATTTACAAACTTAGCAAAAAGATTTTCGTTGTTATTAGATATTATTGATAAGCGACAAAAACAAAACAAAGTTCATAACTAAAACTAATAATTAAGTAATCAATAATATTATTTTGTAGAAATTTCGATGACTTTCATGAAAAATATTGCAATAATCGATAAAATCTATAAAATATTTGAATTTATTAACAAAAATTATAAAATCAATATTATGTTTAAATACTTCATAAAAGCGAAAATAATTAATAATGAATAGTTTCCAGCAGTAAAATCCAACTCTTTTTTGACTCAATCTTTCCATAAATACTGATAACTATTATTTTAAATAATAATAAAAATCATTTTCATTATTTATATTATATTTATAACCTTTAATCTGATTATTGGTGCAATTCTTCGTTTAATATTACGCGAATATAATTTCAAAATCAATGCATAATATTTATCAGTTTTGTGAGCCAATGATGAAGCAGTATTCATAAAACCGAATAATATTGAGCTTCCAATTGCTGTCGCGTAGAAAAACATGAATCGATAGAATGATGTCATGTCACCAAACAAAACACTGTACAGTGTAAGAGAGGTTATAGCAGATAATATCAAATAAAGCCAAAATGCAAACTTTGCCCAATAATTATCATTAAAATTCTTGATATCATTAAATACGGTTTGTAATGAAATAATAAGCTGAAGAATTGTTTTGTTGTTTAAATAATTCAATTTTTTAATCTTAATATCGATTTCACTATTATTTTCCTCGATTTTTAATTTTAAATAAAAGCAAATCAAATAAAAATAAGTGATTTGCCAAACAATAAAACTGGCATAACTTCTCACGATATAAGCAAATAGTAAACTCCAAGGAATTGCATATAACATAAATTGCTCTAAAGAACAACTAACAGCCAATGGAAAAATACTACCAATAAAACAAACAAAATAAAATAAATAAGTAGAATTAAAGTCAATAAATTTGAATAATAATCGGGTTTTATTCAATAGTTTTTGTATTTTTATCTGATTATTGAGACCAATAGATTTTGGCGAAACAAATCCAGCCATCATTTCAAAAACTTTCATATAAGACGGATAAATATCGTATTTGTAATTCCAGTAATGAATTGTTTGATTAACAATTGTGAAAAATATAGCTAATATAATAATAATGTTCCAATGGTAACTTATATTTAAAAAGTATGAAAAGTCTCCGATTTTAATAAAAAAATTTTTCTTATCAGTTTTTGTTAATAAAGAGATGTATGACCGAAGGCATAATATAATACCACATATAAGAGTTAGAATAGGATTAAAATATAATCGACTTCTTTTAGCATTTCCAATCATAAACCGCCACAATCCAATCTCATAGAAGTGATTGCCAGCATTTTCTATGATCATATGTGGTGGCAATAGTTTACTTGTATCGATATTTTGCATATTTCAATCAAAAATTTACCGATTGATATATTTTATTTCAATATATATTCATTACTTTAATGATATTGCCTTAACTAAACGATAAATGTCAATATTTTGCATAAAAGTCTTTTACAGATGTATATATTATCGACTAAATTTAAATTACTTCAGAAAATTATATTAAAATAAAATATATTTAATATTCATATAAATTAATTAAAATTATTACCAACTTTTTTACTCGAAATTTAATGATAACTTATTTAATCAATTATCCTTTATATTCCATGAATAAATTATAATCTTACGGTTTTTGATAAAATTCTTGCCAAACTTATAGTTGCATTATCAATGATAAACATTAACTTTAATAATTTAATATTATCTATATTCAAATAAAATAATTAAAATTTATTTTATAAATTAAAAAAATAATATATAATTTATTTTTTTAATTGCATCGATTTTTTGCATATTTTAATAATTATAAATGATGTTAATAAATTTACTTCACTTAAATTATTTTTATTAATTTTATTTAATTCATGTTTATCTCTTTCTATCTTTAATTATCATAAGCTTAATATGAAAAATAAAATTTTTATTTAAAATTTAGAACATAAATTTACAATTTTGTCATCTTTATTAATTAATAACTAATGCACACACATTTAGCTTCTAAAATTCTAAAAATAAAATTTTGTTTGAACATATTTGATTGAATTACATTATAATTTTATAATTTTTGGGTCATAGGTTAGAACATTTAGGGATTAAGACTAGAATCTAGTTGAACCTGTGCTCATTTAAACAGAACCTAAACTTGGAAATATTAACTTAAGATACCTAGACCCGGATCTTAAAGAATTCGTAGCGACCATTTGTACTTTAGGTCCTAAAAGTAAAAATGCTCACCCAATTTAGTCGCAAATTATTTGGAGAACTTTTTAATTAAATTTTTATGATTGAATTTCGTATTCGTAATAATATTCACTAACGTATGACATTAATGAAATATAGTAATTACTATTCAATTAAATTATATATAATTTTTAAATATTTTATTTGAATATAGGTAATTAATATTATTAAAATATATGAATATATTTATCATTGATAATGCAACTATACGTTTGGCAAGAATTTAATCAATAACCTTATTATTATTTATTCATTGAATATAAAGGATAATTGATTAAATATGATCATTATATTTTGAGTAAAAAAGTTGTTAATAATTTTAATTAATTTATATGAATATTAAATATATTTTATTTTAATATAATTTTCTGATGTAAATTTTATTTAGTCGAATATATTTAATTACATCTGTATTATTGTAAACGACTTTTATGTAAATCATTGACATTTATGGTTTAGTTAAGGCAAAATTATTAAAGTAATGAATATAAATTTAAATAAAATATATCATTCGGTTAATTTCTTTGATTGAAATATGCAAAATATCGATACAATTAAACCATTGCCGCCACATATGATCATAGAAAATGCTGGAAATCACTTCTATGAGATAGGATTGTGGCAGTTTATGATTGGAAATGCTTAAAGAATTCGATTATATTTTAATCCTATTCTAACAATTATTAGTGTTATAATACTATGCTTTCGATCCATGATATCTTTATTAACTAAAAATGAGAACAAAGATTTTTTTATAATAATCGGAGACTTCTCTTACTTTTTAAATATACGCTATCATTGGCACCCTATTTGTATTATATATTTATTAATGGCAATTATCAATCAAATGATTCAATACTGGAATTATATACAGGAAATTTTTCCAAATTATATGAAAGTATTTGAAATGATGGCTGGATTTGTTTCGCCACAATCTATTGGTCTCAAAAATCAGGAAAATATTCAAAAGCTTTTGAATAAATCTAGATTTTTATTCAAAGTTATTGAACTCAATACTACTTATATATTCCCTATTTTTTCTTTTATTCTTAGTATATTTCAATTAACGATGAATTGTTCTGTAGAGCAAATAATATTATATGCAATACAATGGAGTTTACTATTAACTTATATCGCCAGTTGTTATGACAAATTTATTGTTTGGCAAATCACTTATTTTTATTTGATTCGCTTTTATTTAAAGCTAAAAATCGAGGAAAATAATGTCGAAATTGAAAAGAAGATTAAACAGCCGATTGTTTTAAACATGAAATTCATTCTACAGATTATTAAATCAATACAATCACTCAATAATGAAATTAAGAATTATAATGACAATTATTGGGCAAAGTTTGCGTTTTCACTCTATTTGTTTTTCTCTGCTATAATCTGTCTCATACTGTATAGTGCATTGTTTGGTGACATGTCATCCTTCATTCGATTCAATTTTTTATACTCGATAGCAATTTGCAGCATAATATTAATTGGTTTCATGAATACTGCTTCATCATTGGCTCATAAAACTGATAAATATAATGCAATGGTTATGAAATTTTATACGCGTAATATTAAACGAAGAATTGAACCAAAATTCAGATTAAAGGTTATAAATATAATATAAATAATTAAAATGATTTTTACTTTTATTTAAAATAATAGTTATCAGTATTTATGGAAAGATTGAGTCAAAAAAGAGTTGGATTT
>JAQGAW010004714.1:0-10548 GCA_034698025.1 Phthiracarus crinitus | reverse complement strand
AAACCTCTTAACCTACCCGTCAATATCTATAATAATTATTTAATTAATTAATTAATTAATTAATTAATACAAAATCGAATGTTTTTTCGCAATACCGAATTGATGTTTTATTTAAAGTTAGCGCGAAACAATTATTTTAATTGATGGAACAATACTGCATTAGAATAACGTTAGATTAATATTTATAGTGTTTCTAAATTACTCTATTGAATATTGCTTAAAAAACATAAAAATGTTTTAACTGGAAAATATTGATTTGAACTTCTTGTAGTTAAAATTAATAATAAAATTAATTGAATATAACTGTATTTAATATTGTAGTCTTAATTATGTTTAAATTATAACAAACTATTAAGTATTAACAATTATTTATTTCTATCTAGATTAATATATCTTTAATTGTTTTATTAAATGACCAAAACAAGATTACATTTGACACGCTAGTCAAAAATAGAATGGTACCGTATATATATCTAGTCTCTATCGAAAAATTAACATATCGCATTCTAAATATATTAATAAATTAAATAAGACAAATTTTACACTTACAGACTGTAATAAATATTTAAAACGCTTTTAACAATTAGAAAAGTAACTAATGAGCATTTATTCTTGGATACTACATTGCTCCGCATATTTATACGGTCTAGATTAATTGATTTTTTATTTTATGTAAAAAATTTGGCAAATTTGGCAATATTTGTACACAATTTGTTCTAAAATAAAAGTCCAAATTCGTATGCACATAAAATTATTTTGATATTCAAATGACACTTATAAATTAAAAAAGTTTTTTATAACTTTTATAAATAATTAACAAATTCTGGAGTTTTAAGAAAACAAACAAAATATTTTCGCTAACTATAAAATCACTAATGTTAACAATCTCCAATAAAAAAATTGTATAGTGATAAACAAACCTATTATTTTGTTAATTCCAATATGATTAGAAAATAATATAACCGATTTGAAATTTTTGTACAATTAAATGTAAATTTAAACGGAATCTTCACGTGTGTTACACTAAATAATAAATATACGAACACCAAATTAATAGCACAACATGTGAATCTGTGTGCATTCAATGATTGAAAATCTGTTTGTCTCACTGCACATGCTCTCACTGTAGTTTGTTTTACCAAGTTTTTTGAGCTTTGCAGTTACATGAAGATATTTTGTGTGTCAAACTTTGCCAATACTATTAATTCGATTTGAGTAGAAGTATCATTAATAACTGTTGCATTACTCTGCAGTGAATTTGTTTTTAATTTCTTCTAAAATTTTTTTTGATAAGATAGTTAATTTTGTTTGTTCTTTTAACAATTTATGGCGAGATTATACGAGTTATGCGAAATCATTTACAGTAAAATTATAATTACATTTAATAGTTGTAGCGAATATGCATAAGACCTTTTAAATGTTATTTGTGAGACTCGTTTTCCATTTTTTATATGGAATAAGTTAAAAATTAGCAACTCTACATTAGATTTTGGTGTAAAAATATATTTAAAATGCTAATTATAATTATATAATGAACAATATAATTTAAATTGCAAATTTCTTTGAGAATTTTCGAATTTATTTGATACTCTTTGACTTTCTTTGGCCAAAGAATATTTTACCACTTTATTATTAGCTACTTGTTGCTGTTAATTACTAAAGATTTAAGTATTTGCAGTTCCGCCATCTATAGTTCTGAATGTAATACTTTTTATTCCATTTGTATTCTCCACAAGCGATTAATACATCATTATTATTTTTGAAAATTATTTGTGCTGTAAATTCCATGAATAAAATGATTTTGTTTGATTTACATAAATCATTACATTTCCGACTTTATTTTTCTGGAAACGTTTAATTTGATAAAAATT
Organism: Phthiracarus crinitus; assembly: GCA_034698025.1. NCBI lineage: Eukaryota > Metazoa > Arthropoda > Arachnida > Sarcoptiformes > Phthiracaridae > Phthiracarus > Phthiracarus crinitus. Next base: position 8,677 of record JAQGAW010004714.1, on the reverse strand, counting down.
AAACAAAAATATATTTCATTACTTAATGGATAATCTGATAACACTTGTTTTGACTCCTCAAACTGTTATGTATATTTTATAAAAAGATTTTGTATTTAATTTAATGAACTTGTAGGCAATCTTTGACAGTGACGAAATTATAATTATAATTATTAACTTAAAATCATTAACACTGACACTCAAAATTAGCATTTATTATAGAAAAACATTACCAGTGTTAACACGTTTTTTATTCCTTCCAAAATTGTTTTTTTTGGTTACTAAAAAAAATTTGCGCACTACTGTTTGTGAAATACCTAAATATAAATGATGGTAAAATTCCTTTAAAAATATATTGAAATAAAACTTTAATATATATAATTAGTGTGACAAATGAACGGACAGAAAGACATTCTCGAAAATAGTGATCGTACAAAAGTCAAAAGTTAAAGAAATTTCTTAAATCTTAACATTAACTCGAGTCAATATTTTAACTTTAAACTTAACCGGTTAACAACATTCTTAACTTTAACTTTGACAGGTTAAACAAATTTTGACTTGAATTAACTCACCTTTTGTTCAAATATTAATTAAAATATCAAATATAAGTAAAATAATACAATCACAAAATTAAATTCTAATTAATTTTTTATAATAGAAACTTATAACTTGAAACATAATTACATTTAAATTTTTAATTAACTTTAAAACAAAAATTAATTTTCTAATTACCAGTTTTCTTAATAATAATCATGAAAATTTACATAAAAAATTAAATAAAGTTAACCTGTTATCTCGAGTTATGCTTATAATTAACTTGTTAAGAAACGTTTTAACTCTAAACCTTAACTGGTCCCATATTTCTTAACTTTTAACCTTGACTTTAACCGGTTAACCGGTAAAGTCAAAAGTTTACCGTTTAAAATGTGCATCTCTAATCAAAACCTTTCATTTGTTTTAGCAATGTTAGAGAAAAAATTTTTTTTTTCCAATTATCTTTTAAATAAAATTATTTTTTAATTACAAATTAATTCATTGAAGATAAATTATGACTAGCTTAGTAGCTTTATTTATGATATTTAAGATATTAAAAACAATTACTTTATTTGATTAATAGAAATTATTATTTACAAAATAATTCATAAAATTACTATAGTTTCGCAAAAACCTTTCTAATTAAATTATTTCCTTCTGGGTTCGCCCATTTTCCGTTATTTGGATATCCGGCGCCAAACGAAATATATACATAATGACCAGTGGATGGATAACCTGTATACCAGTTTGTGTAATTAATATCGTTCCCACTGTTCAGCCATTTAAATTTTTCTGATTCATAGTACCCGCCCAACCAATATTCATAGCTGTTAGTCTCAATTCGATGAGTTTGATTGAGATATGTTTCCACTATTTCTTGTTTTTCTTTTGTCTCGATATCAACAAGTGTTGCATTGTATTGATTACATAATTTTAATGCGTCGTTTCTTGTTTTTGTTTGATTCATATAAATAAGTGCTTTTCGGACTTTATTTTCCTCGAAAAGTTTAATTTGAGAAAAATTAAACAATACATTTAATTCATTACTTAAATAGGTGATGTGCTTTAATAACATTTGATTCGATTCATCAAACTGTTTTGTATATTTTATAAATAGATTTTGTAACTGATTTAATGAAATGGTTGGCAACCTTTGACACAATGCAAGATTTCTTTTCGTACATAATATGTCAGACCATTTTCCTAGCGCTGAAATCATCGGCTATTATCTGTACACAATAATCGGATCGGTTTTTAGGGCTTCCTATTGACCAGTTTGTGTAATTCGCGCTTAAATCGTTAATCCATTTATAATTACTGTTGACGTATTTCAAACCCGTCCAAACATTTTCAATACTTTTGACTGTTGTAAACAAATAATTTTCTATAACTCTTTGTTCTTCTAACGACATAATGGTTATTAAACTTGAATTGTATTGATTACAATTATTCACAGCTTCATCATAACTTTGTGTGGTTTCGAATACCTTAAAGCACTTCTCGTCTTTATATTTTTCCCAATCATTGCATTCCGTGTCTGCCAATTGTATATATTCTAAAATAAGATAATAATAATAATTTTTTATAATAAATTGTGTTTTTAAAGTATACCTATTATACAACTTAAGAGAATTATTAATAAAACTAATTTAGACATTTTCACACTTTAATAACCGTACTAATACTCGTAATAATGTACTTGTTTAGTTGGCTTTTATACATTTACAATAACATTATCTAATCAATATTATTCTTCGAAAATAAGTTATTAGCGTTAATCCCTACTCTTTAACATTCCAAAGATGTAAAGCTAAAGTAATTTGATTTTGTAAAGCTAGAGTATTTAATTTATTAATGTTTGTTTTAGTTTTTGGTAAATAAAATTAAAATAAATATACTTAAGATACTTCCTTTTTTCATTTATAAACATCTGTTTTGTAAATGGAACTTCTATGAGAATATTGATTAAGCTTTTCCGAAATCATGGATTGAACATAATACAAATTGTTGTTAAGCGGATGATCATAAACTAAAGTAGATGCATATCATAAGTATTATAAATTAAATAATTCGAACACTTCGATTAATTTTTAACCGAAATAATTTTAAACTGATATTTTTATGCATTATAATTAAAGCCCAGAATTTTGAATTTTACATAAAATAATTTTTTTAGCGGTTATCGCGAATGAACTGAGAATTTTGTTATGAGTTATACATTTAAATGTAATCTGTTTTCAAGACTTTATAAATCAATATAAATAATTATTTTGGACTTAAAAAAATATAAAATATTTTAAAAATATTTTTAACTCTTTGAGAAATTGTCATACAAATTTTATTAGATTTGGAGACCATAAAATTCTTTAAAACAGATTACAAATATTTTCAATTAAGTTTTAGAACCATAAATTTCTTTTATAATATGAATACAATAATTATTAGATTTGGTATAATTATTTAAAAATTATATACAAAATATAAATCAATAATTTTAAGTTTTTTCAAAATTTATTCCTTATTTTTATTTTAAACGTAAATTTTATATTCGTTAACATTGCATAATTAAGATAAATTTAGAAGTGTTATAAAGAAACAATAAAAAATTAACAAAAACCGTCAAATAAAAAATTTCATTATACCAATATATTATAGTTGTTTTTAGTAAATATATATTAAATATTTTGGTTTTTAAGAAAATATTATGTTCAATATTCTCACTTAAGAAAATAAAATATATTCCGGGCTTTACTTATACTTTTATTTTTTATGCAATTTTTTAACCGTTTTAAGCCCAGTATTGTCAATTATTTGACCATTTTAAACTAATATTTATATCATTTTATGTAATTTTTTTGACAAACATAGCCCATTTATGGTTAAAATTATTTAGCCAATTTTATCATCCCTTAATAAATATAGAGTCCACCAACGTTCAGACATCCCAATTCCAATTGCGTCTTTTTCTATTGTGAGCTAAAAATACATGCATTTGTTAGTTTGAAAGGGATTTGTTATACTAAGTAATGAAATAATTAAGCGGACACTATTCAACTAAAATGGTTGAACACTATTTTTTAAACTTCAATAATAACTTGTATTATTGAAGCAATAATGTCGTAAAATACATGCTAAGATTATTTATCAATTAATGTAAAGCTTTAAAGATTATGTTATTAGATATCGCAAAGGTCATAGTAAATATAGTATTCAATATTATTTATATTTATATGGTTTTATTTTAAATATATTTAATTAAAAAAATTGTTTTTAAAATTATATTTTGAAAAAATTTAAGGTAATTTATAGGTATTTTTAATGTTTATTTTATAAGAATTTTTAAACAAATATTAAACATAAATGATGCAAATAAAATAAATTTTATAGAATACTAACCTTTAACAAAAGAATTCGTTTTATGTGGATTATTTTTATATTAAAAAAGAATTAACCATTTAGTTTCATTAATCTTTATTTATCTATAGCACATAACGTGGTCGACCTTAGCTTTCTTAATACAGTGAGAATTACCGAGTGTTCAATTCTTAATACAATGAATGTGCTGTTAGAGACACATAAGACGCCAGTCTGGTGAGCTTAATGCCACGATAAATGATCTATAGGAAATAGATGTAATAGAGAATCATAATAAAGTTGTTATCAATTAGCTACAAGAAAATTTTATAAATAAATAAATTAATGACCTTTTCATAAAATAAATAAAATATGTAATTGAAATAAAAAAATAATAACTTTAAAATTAGATGTTTTGGGGTTTGTTTAGAACATAGTTACACATGGTCGGATGTTCTAGGTGGGTGTCAAGATCTAGAAAAATCTCAATTTTCAACGGGAGGGATAAACTCGACGGATTTAAACGATAATTATTTGAAATTATGGCAAAATTTAAGGGGGTCACAAATATTCATCGGTTTTGATGGACAATTTTTTACATTTAACGGAAAATTTTTTCTCAATAGAAAATTTTTCCAATTTTTGGGTGGGGGTCAAACTTTTCCAAATTTCTAGGGGGATAAAAACCTTGGCACGCACCCTCCTTATGTAATTATTTTTGTTGACAATTTTATTAAATAAAATAAATAAAAGTTTACAATCTAAATGTTTATTATAGTAAAAATCAAAATACAATTAAAATGCAAAAATATTAAAAGGATACAATGCTAATTAAAACTATGATATAGTTGTGCATCATTTGTATAAAATGTTTAACCAAATTTTTGATTTAAATTGTCTTATACACTTGTATTTGATTTTCATTTAAATATTAAATAGTATTTCACTAGATTTTTTGAATTAAATTTTAAAGTCTCGTTAAACATTTATATGTTGCGATTGCCTTTTGGAATCTTATATTAATTAAGTTAAAACTTACTTTTTAAAAGTTAATGTTAATTGCATATTTATCAAATGGGAGGGTCTTGCAAAGGATTAACCCTCTAGAATTCTTGAAAAGTTGACAACCCCTACCCAAAACTTTGAAAATAAATGTCATAAAAATTGTCATTGTGTTTGTGAATCACTAAAATTTGACAAAAAAAACATATAATTATCGTTTAAATTCATTTAGTTAAATGGTTAAGGCTTTTCTACAAGAAAGTAATTGAATTTTTTTTTGAAAAAATCTTTTGTCCCGACGCCCAAAGATTACCGTTTAAATCAGATGAGTTTTTGTCCCCAATCTATAATTTGAACTTTTCAGTATCTGATTCATCCCTAGAGGTTCAGACCTTGGATAATTATGGCTAATAGATAAGGGTATTTTAACAAATTTTACTATATTATTATGATGGGTAAATAAATATTATTAAGAAAAAATAAAATGCTGGAACTAAAAACTTTAACATCAATTCTCAATACAATTTAGATATTGTTAGGCAAGAGCAGTAAAAATAAGTGAGCGTATGAGAACGCCGGACTTTATATTGTTGTGGAAAGAGAGAGGAGTGAGTGAATGTGCGATTGAGTGAGTGAGTGAGTGAGAGAGAGAGAGAGAGAGAGAGAGAGAGAGAGACTAATTATTAATTTATACACTATTGCTGTAAAACAACCCGCTTAGCGGGTTAAGGAATTAAAATCCTTTTAAGGAATTAAAATCCTTTTATGTGATTTAAAATCCTAATTTTATTATAATTTAATAATTATTAAAAGCTATTTTATTGATAAGAATTTTCTAAAATAAGATAAAACGTAACCCGAACTAAAATAATGACACATGACATCTTAATTTACCCATCAATATTTATAATAATTATTAAACTAACTCATTAATAAAATTAAATGTTTTTTCGCAATTCTGAATTGATGTTTTATTTAAAGTTAATGTTTGACATTTATTTTAATTGATAGAACATTACTGCACAAGTATATTTAAATAGAATAATATCTATTGTGTTTCTAAATTACTCAATCGAATTTTTCTTAAAAAAAGTGTTAACTGGAAAATAATGATTTGAACTTCTTGTAGTTAAAATTAATAAAGATATTAATCGATTAAAATTATATTTTAAATTTTTTGTCTTAATTAAGTTTAAATTATAATAAATTTTATTAATTTTTAACAATTATTTAACTCTATCTAGTCTATTATATCTTTAATTGTTTCAATAAATGACCAAATTACATTTGATATGCTAGTCAATTAAAATAGAATGGTTCCGTCGATAGACTCTATCGCAAAATAAACTTATATCAGATTATGAATCTATTAATAAATTAAATAAAACAAATTCTAAACATACAGACTGTAATAAATTTTCAGAACGCTTTTATCAATTATAAAAGTAACTTATAATCATATAATGCTGGATGAGAATTATTACAGGTTATTTTTACGATCAAGATTAATTGGTTTTAATTTTTTATCAAATTTTGGCAATGTTTGTACTAAATATGTGCTATCATTTAAGTCCAAATTCGTATTCACATCAATGATTTGATATTCAAATAACATTTATAAACTAAAAATTTTTTTAATAATTATTATAAATAATTACCAAATTATGGAGTTTTAAGAAAACAGAGAAAATATTTTAGCTAAATATAAAATAACTTTTTTTAATGTTAACTATCGCCAATAAAAAAATTGAATTTTAATAAACAAACCTAATTTTTGTTAATTCCAATATGATTAGAAAATAACCAATTTGAAATTTTTGTAGAATTAAATGTAAATTTAAACGGAAACTTCACGTGTGTTACACTAAATAACAAATATATGAACAAGAAATTAAGAGCACAACATGTGATGCTGTGTGCATTCAATGAATGAAAATATGTTTGTCTCACTGCACATGCTCTCACTGTGGTTTGTTTTACCAAGTTTTTTGAGCTTGCAGTTACTGCAGATGTTTTTGTGTGTCAAACTTTGCTAATACGTCACATTTTGTTGTTAATTTCTATGAAACTATCTATAGATGAGCAAAAGCGCCCCTTAGAACTTTTGGGACCTAAGGACTCGAGGTACTTACGGGTTCTGGTTTGAGTCCGGGTCCTTAAAAACTTTGAAAGTCCGAGTTCAGATTCGGCTAAATTAAGGCCTATTAGGTTCAGGTCCGAATCTTTAAAAGATACTACCTGAGACTTAAATTAATTAAAATTATAGGTAAATTACAAAAATACGTACCAATAAAAGGAATACTTTTAGATATTTTTTTTGTACTTTAATAATATAAATAGGCATAAATTAGAGATGATTCTTAATATAAAGCCATTACTAACAGACGATATATATTTAAAATTGTTCTGTTTTCTTTAATATTATTATAACTTAGATCCTGAATCCAGGTGCGGGTCCCTGCCTTTTAGACTCGGAACTGGTCCGAGTCCTTGAAAAATCTTCAGGTTCAGGTCCAAAAATGGTTTTTAGGTTTTAGGTTTAGGTCCGGGGTTTCTTAAAGACCTTCAATGACCCGGACCTGTTCAACTATAAACGTATTGTATAAAATCGTATAAAACTTAGCAAAGAAATTTCAATGTTGGGTTAATAAAACTTAACTCCAATTTTTTGATAAGATAGTTAATTATTTCAAAATTTTATACGTGCTATGCTAAATCATTAGTAGAGAAAATTATAATTAAATTACATTTATTAGAAGTTGATAATATTCCTTGTGATCACATCATAAGTTATATTTCATAACCTTACTTTTGTTCAGATTTTGTTATTGCTACTATTTTAGTGCATTTAATAAATTCAAATAAATTTGGAGAAATTTAATTAAAACCAATTAGTAGTTATGCTACTTAATATTCGTAATTGAGTTTTAATATTTTTGAAAAAACATTTAGAGATTTTTTAATGACATGGAGTAAAATTTTATTTGAAAAAAATGATAATAATTCTGTGAATAAATTTTATTTAAGATTTATTAAAATTTTATTTGCGATAATTGCTAAATTTGAAATGTTTTTTACAAATTTAAACTTCTTATAAATTTTTGAATGAAAATAAGGTATGATCCATAAATTTCGATTTATTTAATAAAATAAAACAAAATTATCAATCGTCTATTTTGGTGAACAATATTTTTAAAATATTAACTATTAATAGATAATGAACATTACAAATTTCATTAATAAACACCAATTCTCTGATATAATTAGCTATTTTATAAAAGAATAATTCTTTGAGTGTAATAAAATTCTTTGACTTTTTTGGACCAAAGAATATTTTTACCCCTATAATATTAAGTAACTTGTTGCCATTAATTACTAAAGATTTAAGTTTTAACAGTTCCGCCATCTATAGTTCTGTATGTAAAACTTATTCCTTTCTTCGTATTCTTCACAAGCGATTACTCCTTCATTATAATCGTGAATACTTGTTTACTTTCAAATTGATTTTTTCATTAAAACCGTTAACGTTTAATAAGAGTGTGCCAGTTTTATTAGACTCTTGTGTAGTAGAAATTAATAATTAAGTCTATTAAAAATTATAACTCAAAAATTTTACAGCTATTGATTTTGATAGCTTATTGGCAATATCTATTTAATAAAAAATTTCACAAATGATGCTATCCATAAATAAATATCATAACTAAAGTATTTTTTTAGCTCGCTTTCTCAGAGAGAAGCAGAGCTTATGGATTTGACCATGTCTGTCTGTCTGTCTGTCTGTCTGTCTGTCTGTCTGTCTGTCTGTCTG
>JAQGAW010004713.1:0-10551 GCA_034698025.1 Phthiracarus crinitus | reverse complement strand
TATTAGAATGCGTGCAATATTTGCATCAACAAAATCCTCCATTAATTCATCGTGACTTAAAACCAGGAAATATTTTACTTACAAATTATACAAACAATAGATTCGTAAGATTAGCTGACTTTGGTTTAACGACATCACATAATAATACAGACCAATCACACACTACTAATATCGGGACAAAAGGATATATCGCACCCGAAGTCTTAAATTCAAAAAGATATGAAACAACAGCTGATTTGTATAGTTTGGGTAAAGTCTCATATGATATGTTTAAAGAAGACAGGCTTATAGTAGATAACCGTATTGTTAAAAACTTCACAAAACTATCAAAAAAAATTAAATGCTTAGTAAACTTCAATCCGTCTAAAAGGCATTCATGCGAAAAAATACTTGCTTCAAAAAATTCGTGGTCTCTTAAAGTTAAAGAAGTGATAATTAATTCAGAATTTGTTAAAATACAATCGTCTTGTTTAAAAGTTCAATCGATTGATGAAAACTTTGTACACTTTTTTATAAGGAAAAAATTTTTAAATATATAATTTTTTTGATATATGTAAAGAAAAATGTTAAAAATATATATATTTCTTCCCATACACAACAATACATAAAACAATAATTAATTATTAAATATATAATCGAATATTGTTATATTAGCTTAAACCACGCCCCCACGAAAAACACAACGAATTTTGATGATAATTTTTTGAAAATTCAACCAAAATTTAAGGGGGTCACAAAAACTCATCGGTTTTGATGGACAATTTTTTTACATTTGACCATAAAATCTCAAAATTTCGGGGGGGGGGGTCAAATTTTTCAACTTTTGGGGAGGGGGGTATACCCCCAGACCACCCCCATTGGGACACCCTGGTTAAGATTATGCAATTTAAGCGCATAATTTTAGGGTTAATTTAACTATTGTTTAGAATATACTGTTCATAATTTATATATGATTCTAACTCTAAAAATAAAATAAAAAGTAATGTATTGAATGTTATGATTTAAAATTGTATATATTTGTATTTAAATTTGACAGATATTAATTTACAAACACAAAACTAATTTTAGTCAGTTCGAAATTATATTTAAATAGGATGTGTACGATAAAATTTTTATTTGGGACTAATTTTTCTCGAATAAAAGCGAGAAATACTGTCGAACGATAGTGTGTTTGCTTTCTAACAATCTTACTCCAACTTTACTCCTTTCCAAATATATTTTTCATTTATAACTTTAACTCCACTATTTTAAAGCATATTTTCAAAACTCCATTCCAGTTCCATTCTTTATAGTTTGAATTTAAATTTAAAACTTTAACATACAAATGGTATAAACAATACGTTTAAACTATAATAGAACATCATAACATAAAAGTCTTAAAATATAATTGTTTGTCTGATTGTGATTCCCTTTATAGGCTCCTCTCCTTGTGGACCCATCACCTCGACACATATATCAACGGATTCAGCTCTATGAGTTGGCCGATTGAAAGTGGTTTGGAAGGTTAGGGCCCCATTTAGCGGGGTCTAGGGGGTCCACCCATAACGATCTGTTTGTATATCATTATGTATTTAGCATATTTAAGAAAATGAATATTTTTATTTTACTACAATTAATTAGTGTTAATCATAAATATTGAATTATTTGAATTTTAAATTTGACTATTAAAATGAGGTTTGGAGTCGTGTACGCGACAAACTTGTATCGGGATTTAGAAAATTTAGTTTAAAAACTGATTAACAATTATATTATACAATTTAAATATAAAAATAATTCTGTTAATAATAAAGTTATTTTAATTGTAATGACTAGAGACTCAAAATAATAGCATTTATTACATATCAAATTAGAGCTATAAATAGCTCTAATAATTGATCAATATAGCATTAAAAATAGCATTTATTTTAAATAGAAATTTCCAATAAATAAATTAATAACAAGTATTTAGAAAAAATATTTGAAAATTTTATAAAATAAATTTTTTGTTTATGAAATTTCCTTGCTAAATTTTAAATAATTTTTATCTGGTTCGCAAAAATCATCAGATTTAAATGACAAATTTTCTATTTTTGGAAAAATTGTATTTAAATAAGCATTATAGCAATTATAGCAATAATAGAAATAATCATTAAAAATAGCGAAAATGGCAATAATAAATGGAACTTAAACGACTCCATTTTATGTGATACGTGTGCTTAAAAACATACAGAGTTATAGCTTATGAAATAAATAAAAGTAGCAAATGCTATTATTTTGAGGCTCTAGTAATGACAAAAATCGTTTCTTTAATATAACAAGTAAAACAGTAATTTTTGAAAGTTGTGCGCTCTATTGACCATAAAGGTATATGTGTTAAATATAGAGACGATTCACAGTTTTACTTTAACACATAATCCTTCCATTCATACGGATTGGTATCCGTTACCTTCTAATGAAGACCTCTTCTCGAAACTCTTAATTACAAGGTCTTTTCAAAGCTTGACCTTAAGGACGCCTATCTACAGGTGCAACTCGACGACAATTCAAAGGAACTCGTCGTCATCAACATTCACAAGGATTGTATCGTTTCAATCAGATTCCTTTCTGTGTCAGTTTCGCGCCTGGCTTATTCCATTTTGTCATGGAAGAAGCCACGAAAGGTTTAAAAGGAGTTTCGGCCTTCTTAGACGTCATATTCATTTTTGGTCATAGTCATTCCGATCGTAATCTACATTCTCTTCTCAAAACCTTTTATGATTGGGGAATGAAATTAAATAATGAAAATCTCGCCTAATATCGCAATCATTTCTTCAATACTTGGGCCACGTTATCGATGCTAACAGTAATCGCCCATTTTCTTCGAAGCTGGACGCTATTCTGAAGTCACCGAAACAGAAGAATGTTCAGGATCTCCGAAGATTTCACGGATTAATTAATTATTATGGCGAATTCATTCCGAACATGTCCACAATCGCCTGTACGAATTATGATATTTTAATGGATAATGTCGACTGGAACTGGACTGAAAGACATGAAGACTATCGAACAATTAAGAACGTGCATTACTTCAACTTGTCTTCTGGTCATTTATGATTCAAATCTTCCAATCATACTGGAATGCGACGCTTCGGGACATGGACATTATGCTGTACATAGCCATCGATTTGAAAATAAGGAAGTCAAACCTATTGCTTTCACGCCAAAGACATTATCCGTCACCGAGAACTATGCGCAGATAGAGTGAGAAGTCTTGGCAATAATTTATTGTTTCAAGAAGTTCCATAAATATTTATTTAGCCAACATTTTGAATTTTTCACGGATCACAAGCCTCTGATTATGTTATTGGGTCCTAAAGGGCACATCATTAATGAAAAAATTTAAAAATTAAATTTTTATTAAATTTTTAAGAATTTATAATCTAAACACTTTTATAACTATTTTTTCCCTGAAAAATGTTCAAAGGCAGTTATAATGACAATAAATTCTAATAATAGACATCTTTTTAGACTATTTATCAAATAAACTTCAAAAAATATTTGTATTGAATAGTTGATAGAAAAAATATATAATTTTATGATAATTATGAATTGTGAGATTAAATGCAAGCAACAATTACTGTGAGAATAAATCATTCTATAAAGTGTCTGATAAATAGTGAATTGAGCTTGCTTTAGCTCGAGCTGAAATTCATCTCGTGTTTTATTTTAGCGGAACACAAATAAGCTCACTTCACAAAAGTTTAACATAAGGATAACTCAGATTTTAAAGCTGCTTCTCATCGCAAAATATCATAGTTGTAAACTCATTCATAAAATTCTAATAAATATCTTATAATATAAATCTCATAATTTGTTTATCTGTCTCACATTTTATTTGTACCTTTATAGGCTTATCCACTTCGAACCCCATCATCCCCAAATAACCTATATCATGAGATTTAGCTTAAAGAGATTGGATATACTTTTGAATGTCTCGAGGTTTATGAACCCAATGAATCCTATGTGGTGTAAAAATAATAAAAAACTTAAAAATATTCCGTTAACACTTAATCAATTGCATTTAGTTAAAATATTGTGTCGATTTTAGGATTAACTTGCTGGATTAAACACCGTGTGTGCAGTGGTATGTCAATTAGAGTATAGTAAGCGTTGGGTTTTATTCGATTTTCTGTTATAATCTTTTTTAAAGTCGAAGTTAGGATAATCCATACTTATTTAAAAGCAGAAACAAAATATAACATTACGAAAAAATAATAATTGAAAAAGAAATAGACTTTATTTATATCGATTTAAATTGAATTATATTCCTTAAATATAAATTTTTACAAATAAAATGCTCAAAAAGTTATAGATTGTGTTTTGATAGTATTTTAAAAGTTGCTAAAAATTCAAATAATACATATTTTAATATTTATTATCAGAGTAAACTAATTTCAACAAAGATATAGCGAATATAATTTTACAAAACTGAATTTTATTTAAAACAATTTCAAAATTAAATTTTAATTCATTTTTATTCTCATCTATAATAATAACCAAATAAAAATACCCAACAATATAGTATTAAGATTAGAATAATTACAAATCATTCCATAGCTATAATTTTTGTTACAGAATTTAGTTAAATTATTTTCTGTATAATCAGACTGACATTCACACGAACTATTTTTACTGCATTCTCTATTTGGATCATAAGTCTGACAAACGCTAGAGTTTCCGCACTTCAATGCTTTGCATGAACCATATTGAGAGTCATTTTCATATCCAGGTACACATTTACACATATGTTTAAAGCATAATTGATTAAAACCACAGTCAGCCGAAGATTTACATTGATCATAAGGAGTAGACACAGTTATTGGAATTGCTACGCATAATTTGCTAATGTCTTCAAATTGATAACCATATTTACAGTTGCAAATACCAGTATTTGTTTGACAAACTTGCTTTGTATCGTATTGTTGACAATCCATATCATAATTACATAATTCAAATTCACATTTTTTTGTGGTTTCGTTAAAACGATAATTTGGCTGACAATAGCATTTAAAATTAATGCAATATTCAAACGAATTACAATTGATTGCCGAAAAACAATAGATGTCTCTTATATCTGAAGATAAACATTTTCTTGTTGTCGTGTCTTCAAAAAAATATTTTGCGCACACGCATTGTGACAGATTTTTGTTGCAAATTCGGTTTTGATCATAGATTTTACAATCGGAACTATTTTGACATATAGAAGGCACATCTGGTACAGATATTGGTACAGTTGATGCTTTACCGCACTTAATATGAATAGTAAAAAAAATTAAAATTATTAAACTTCTTAATGCACTCATTTTAACAAATGTAGTTTAAACATAATTAAAATCAAAAATAAAGCAATATTTTTATTATCATCAACATATAAATAATACGTTTTGGTTTATGTTTAATATCCTTTTTATACGCATTTCTATTAATAATCTAGTCATTTAAAGTAACGTATTATTTTTAACAAATAAATATCAAGTATAGCTTATATAAAATCGATAAAAAATTATTATATGTTTACCGCGAAATAAATATTGAAATTCTGCCAATTTATCGTTTGAATCAATAGTAATATTTTATTGCTTGAATTATATTTAGATTTTTTTATATAATTAAATATTATGGATGAATCTATTAAAAGTTCTTTAATAAAACATTTAATAAATCTTTTCGAATTATAAGATATTAATCGAAATTTTAAAAGTTTATTTATTTTGTAATATATTTTCAAGTAAACATTTTTATATTTAAACATATAATGCGTATCAAATAATTTCTGTGAGAATAATTAAAGCTTTTAAGTGCCTGACATACAGATTAGAGTTGTAAACTATTTCAATAAAGGCTTTCTAGATATTTGCCTTTCGAGCTATTGTATTTGAAATATTTGTCTTACAGTTTGTATATAGATATGCCTTTATTTTTTAAAGAGATTATAAAATCTCAGTAAAAATAACTAAATTTGGACTAATAATGGACAATAATAATTTATTTTAATTGCGATAAAAATGACTAAAAACAGTTTTAATATAGATTAAAAATAAGCAATAATAAGCCAATAGAGGGTAAAACGTCTTAATCTCTCTATAATAAAATGTTTGGCAAAAAACTGTATAAACTATTTTGGTTTAAAAATTAAAAGCATGTAAACCAATATATAAATACAAATAACCGTTGACAAGAAATTATCAAAAAACAAATTTCAATTTTTACTCGGGAAAGCTAAAAATACAAATGAATTAATATTCTTGGAAAATTAACTGAAGTACTGTTAACAACAATGGAATTAGTAATTAAATGGAAGAAAATATTTAATACTTCATATACTAAAACTTTGATTATATTTTAAATTAACTCTATATATAAAACAAAATAAGCTAATTTTGAAAGTTCATTTTCTACCTTTTTTAATTCTTAATAAATAATAAATATGATAAAATTATTACAAAATCAATTTGAGTATAAAACTTGAAGCCTATTTTAATCTTAATAATCAGGTTTTAAATACACATTAATTTCTAATCAGAGCATAAGTTTTTTATATCAAATCATAAACTTTTATTTGTTTTAATAAATGAGTAAAATTATCTATGTTCAATGTTTTACTACTATAAAATACATAAATTTGTATTATTTTACAAAGAATTTCAAATTTATTAAAAGAAATTTACATCTAAAATTTATATTTATTATAGTATGATAATTAGCATGTAAAATATAATTTTCACCATAAAATAATGTGCATCTACAAGATTTTAAATATTTTTTTGTTAAATCTAATTTTATTTAATTTTTCAAAATTTAAGATTATGCATTTTTAAAAGAAATATCAAATAATTTTGCTATTATTATCAAAAAAAAATTATTTCGCAAGAATGCCTTTTATTTAAATTGCAAATTACTATAGCTTTACTTTTTTGATAAATTTGTGAACTGTTATTTTGTTTATTATTACAGACTAATAAATTTTAAATTTGTTTAATATTAAAGTCAATTACAATTATTCCTAAACTATACAAATCTGCTGTTATTTCATATTTTCTTTAAATATGAAGGCGACAATAAAACTAAATACATCTCATTGACATATCATCAAGTAAATTATTAGGAGTTTGATTAAAACGTAACTTTTATTAAACAAATTGTTATAATTTTTTTTAAAAAATGCTTATTATTTAAGGTCTTATTTCATAAATTTTTCAGTAATATTAAGGTCTTAAAACAAATACAATAAGGTATTAAACTTCATATACTTATTTATCATGTAAGGCATTTGTAAGGTTAAATTTTTAGAAAATTCGAGTTCACCTGGTTAACTCGGTTTAATATTTTTATATAATTTTTTATGAAATTAATTAAGAAATGGGGCAATTAAGAAAATTTAAATGTATTTTCAATATTAAAAATTTAATTAAAATTTAATTTTTAGTTTGTATGATTTTAATAATATTTGATGTTTTAATTAACTTTAAAATGTGAAGTCAAATATAGGATTTAAATCGATACCCAATATTATGATATCTATGAAAGCGCTTTTTATATTAACACGGATTATCTGAAAAAATATAATGCGCCAAATTAGTGATCTTAAAAATTGATATGATTTGACAAAAAAAGTCAATTGATGAAAGGGAAATGAATGGAGGAAAGCAGCAGACCTGCCGCCTCATCATAAACGCCACTGCTTTGCAAGTAATTACCTAAAATAATATAAATAATGTTTTTTCACCTAAAATTTTAATTTAAAGCTATATTTAATTTATTTTTAGGATTTTAGTCGTTATTGTTCGTTTAAATATATTTTTTACCAATTTTTAGCCTTTTAAACATCCCTTTCAACCTATTTGAAGCCAAATTTTTTTGGTCATTTTATAGCCATTTTAAGTCCATTTATCTGTTTTATAGCCATATTTAGTTCATTTAAAGAGAATTGTTAGGCTTTAATTCAGAAATCCCTTAAAAAATAAAGAAACATAAAAACCATTAAATATAAAGAAAAAATGCTTTAATAAATAAAAAGACGGTGTACATACTGACAGATGGACAGATGGACAGACCCACTGACGTAAAAACCAATAGCTCCATTGGATAAAGTGATATAAAAACCGGTAACATCCCATAACAAATATTAAATAAATAAACCGTAAAATTTCTAAATAATTACTTTTAAAAATATTAACAGCAAAAATAGCATATCCATGTAGCAGAATAACCAAGTCAGCCCTTAACTAACTTAATCATTCACCACTAAACCATTCCGACCCTCAACAATAAGCTCCAACTCCACCATCTACCACAAAACCCCATCATCTACCGCCAAATCAAACTTTGTCACCCACCACCAGTAAGAGACAACTAAAATCAACTCAATTTTTTGAGTGAAATAGTATAGGTGTTATAGGAATAATTTAAAGTTTTTTCCACATCAACCCTTCTGAGACGGATTACCTGCTCTAAACCCCTCCTTTGTTCCCTTTTCACAGAGCTAAATATACTGTAATATAGGTATAAATTAACCTATTAGAAAGCTAGCCCTATGTGAATGTTATTTAAATAATTTATTTATTCCGATTAGAAAAATTTAATTTATATTAAACAGTAAACTAATATTTATTTTCTTTTATTAATATCTATTCAAATAACAATATTCTAAACAAATATTGTTTGATTATAGTTATAGGTTGCAAAAGATTGTAAATACACATGAGTATTTTCATTATTGAAAATTTTTGCAAAACATTTTGTATAAAATGATAAACTTAAAAGTTATTTAAAATTTAAGTTAATTTCCTTTAAAAATATGCACTAATTTATAAAACAGAATAGTTTTTATTTGATACTAATTCGTTTTATTTATATTAAAAATTCATATCGTTTTATATTTATTTATACAAATTTTCAATAAGTTCGACAGCTCTTTCCAAACTGTTATCCGATTGTATGCGTTCAGACACTTTCTTGAACCTAACGCTTAACTCTTCATCGTTTAATAAAGTTTCGATCGCATCCAGTAATTCATTTTCGGTAAATTGTTGAGCATTAAGTCTAAAACCAAACCCAGTTTCATGTATTCGTTGAGCGATGTCGAACTGGTCGATAAACATAGGCAGTATAATCATCGGTTTTCCAAAGTAAAACGTTTCAGCCATTGTATTATTTCCGCCGTGTGTTATAACCAAATCAACTTTTGGCAGAATCAGTGTTTGTGGCAAATATTTATCGCCCCACATATTGTCATACAATTCATATTCTGAACCGCGAGGGCCTTTTGATACAATAAAACGATGCGGAGATTTGGACAAAGCTTTTACAATTCTTTTCATTAAATCCACATCAACCGAATTAAAGGTACCCATTGATACGTAAATTAATTTACCAGTTTTATTAACGAGTTGTTCAGGCAATTCAAATTCTAGGTATGATTGTTTATAGAAAAATGTGTCAATTCTTAACCATTTTTCTGGTAAAACTGCTTTATCTGTATAGTCTAGTTCTTTTGGAAAGCATATTATGTTGAGATGCGGTGATGTGGGAAAACTTGTGTTAATTTCTGGTAAACCATTTTGTTTGAAATATTTATTAAATTCATTTAACGTCAAATCATCGATTATTTTTTTCAACTTTTTAAATTCCGTCCAATCATTTGGATCGCTATTTGTTGCGAAACCTTATTTATATACATTGATATTAATTTTTAAGTGTTTATCTAAAAAAACTTTATATTATTTATAGAAATATAAATTTTATATTAAATTAAGCAAATGATAAGAAAAGTGAAAATTCGTTATATTCATGTTCACTCTATTTTGCAACAATTACATTAAATTGTCCTCATTTATATGGTTATATGTTTAAAACCCTAATAGACACGAACAGAAATTTTATTTACTTACCTGACAAATAAGGAGGCAATAAATCATTATTGTAAATGCTTAAAGGAGTCTCACAATTAATACCAACCCATGGAATTCCAGACTTAATTAAATCAGCACTTAATAGAAGGTTATATGTGATTATAATATCGGGTTTATGTTTATCTATCCATTTCTTTATCATATTATTTTCTTGATTCAAAGTGCCTTTAAACGTGTTTCCATCGATCATAATTTTTAAGCATTCATACGATGAATTCGCTTTTGTAATTCCAAAACTCAGCATACGTTCGGCAGACGCTTGAGGACTACTTAATTCATCATTGATCACAGGTTTTCCTTCATATATAAATCCATAACTCTCTATAGATTCACGAAACCATTTGTTAGATACGAATACAATTTCGTGTCCGCGAGACTTAAGCAGTTTTGCTAAACTGACCATAGGATTAATCATTCCGAAAATATCGATTGTATTGAATAGATATTTCATTTTTTCGATCATAAAGTACTATTTTTATAATAGTAATAAATACTGTTTAAAAGAATAAAATATTTTTTGATTAATGAAACGTGTCCAAAGAAGTCGCGACGATTCCACCCCAAACCAAACGCCCAAACCTAAGGGAAACCTGGGGGTCAGTGGCACCGGTGTTGGCACCAA
>JAQGAW010004712.1:0-10551 GCA_034698025.1 Phthiracarus crinitus | reverse complement strand
AAAATCGGGCCGATCGGGCTTTCTTAATTTAAATTTGTCGGGCTTTTGTCGGGCTCGGGCCTATGCCTGGCGGGCCTTCATCGGGCTCGGGCCTTAATATTTTGATGATTTCGCACTCTAATACACACTTTGTTTATAGTATAATATGGAATTAATTATATAAGTGTTTCGATATTTAATTATATTAATTAATGCAATAGACTCACCTTATCTTACATATCAGTATATCCATATATACAAGTAAATATTTTATCATAAAGTTAAAAATTGTTAAAAATCCAATGCTATCGCAAAATTACAATTATTATGTATATCTTATATTTCAAACTTATCCATCATTTGATTATTTCACCATTTACTGATTTTTAATTGAAATTTAGTTGAAATTTTTAAAAACTCTTTGTTTGAAACAATAAGGTCTTAGTAATGGATCAACACTATTGCAAAAATATATCAGATAACAGTATTATAACGTATCACACCAACAATACAATCAATGTTACTAAAATGGTGTCCTTTATGAATGTTGATAATTATCGGCCTTTTATAAGCTTACACTACAATAGTCAAATATTATGCGGTGTTTTTGTAAATATCATTGTGGAATTATCGAAAAAGTTTGATTACAGGTAATAATAGTTAATTGAATTTTGAATTTTTCACATATCAAAATAAACTAATTTATCGAAAATGGATATATATTTATTTAATTAAATTCAAATATTAATATATAATCTCAATACAAGAAAACAATTAATATGTTTACTGCCTTTATAGCTGATTCTATTATTATTTAAATTTTTAAAAATTTCTTTTTGATATAAGATTAACTTTTGAGACACTGACGTTTTTAACCAAATGAATTAAATTAAATTAAGATTTTTAAAAATAATATTATAAATTTAAAACAAAACGTTTTTAATGCAATAGAGTAAGCTATTGCGAAACATGTATTCAACTATTCTTTAATTAATATTAAAGAAAATAACTTCACGAAAATATTAAACTTAAATAATAAGTTAGCAATTTTCAGCTCATTTAACTTGAATAAAATATAATTTGTATAAATATTTTTGCTCACATTTAAAATATACTGTGATTTAAAGGTGGGAAAAGTTTGAAAATAACAGTCCAGTCCTTTCCTGCTAATTAAATCTTTTAGCCCCGTCTTGTTTATTGTAATTTTTAATCCCATCCCGTTTTATCCCGAAGAAATTTTGTGTTTATTAATTGCAATGTCTTAGTTTTAGTTTTCAAATAAATTTTCTCACTTTTTTGAGCAAATAAACATTAATTAAATTTCATGTGTATTATTTGAATTACTGTTGAAACATGATCAAATATATTTTTGATATTACACATATTAATTCGATTAATTAAATATTTTCAGGATTTTGTGACTAAAATCTAAGAACCTTTTCCTTCTTCTAAGAAAATTTATGTAACAAAGCCGTCTCGAATATCCAGTAAAAATTATATCCCGAGCCTGTTCTGTCCCGTCCTAATAATTTTTCCAGGTCTAATGTCACTTCTAAATATGTTATGATCGTTAGTCAGCATACATTAATTGTAATCTAAAAATAGAGCTAAAATTCAGTAAAATTTATATTACTCTCGATTCCGATAAATCTATTAACAAAATTTATTGAAGATTTATGGGTATAGTTTATTATACTTTTTAGTTAGTGATTTATATTTTTTAATTTTATTTATATTATTTTATATTGTTAGAGACGTTACTTTATCGGATTATCTAACTTTTTATTTCTTGCTTAAATTTTTTGGAAATATTCTCAATACAAAAACAATTCAAATATTACATAACGTATAATTTATAAAATCACTTTTGAAATAAAAGGATAATGAGATTATACATATTATGCCAAAAACTATAAGAAATTTAGATTTTAATAAAATCCGATTTAAAACATGCGTTGAATACTATATATGTATTAACTCCCATAAATGGTCATCTTTTAAATAGCTTTTTTTAGCTAGAATTAGTAAAGTCTCGTACAATGAATGTAACAAAGTGTCAGAATAAACGTCAAATTCATGAAATCTTATAAAACTTTAAACTATTTATATTTTGTTTAAAGCGTATTCAGAGTGAAACAAGTGGATTACGAACAAATTCAAGATGTGGTAAATGCAAACAAACTCGATATAATACTATTTCCCATTTCGATCATTTTCGCTTCACTGCAAAAACATATTAAATTGAGTTTAAGCAGAATTCTTGGAACGATGTATGGCGAACACATCGTGTCTGCTCTAAAACCCGGACAATGGCTTAATTTTGCTTATTTCGCAAGTTTTCAGCTTAACGTTTGGCTGTTTATAATATTTGCTTTAATCGTTATATCTATAATTATTTCAATTGTAGAGAAAACATATACAAACTATTTCACTCATATGTGGAGATACGGTTCAGTATTATTAACGGAACCATTTCATGGATTGTCTTACATTAAATCAACAAAACGATTACCAAACTGTGTAATCATTGGTGTTTGGTTGATATCATGTATGGTATTATTGTCAAGTTTTTCAGGTGTATTACTTGGATATTTCATGAAAACAGCACCAAATGATGTGATCGATTCGTTTGAACAGCTTTATAACCGAAAAGAATTGAAAATAATAACTCCATGGTATCTCTATTTCATGTATTATATCAATCGTTATAATCGTACCGAACAAATGGCTAATGATTTCTCTAAACGTCTAATACTTATCAAATATTTTCAAATCGATAATCAGTCAAACAATGAAATCATTGAAACAATAAATAAAATTAAGTTTGGAAACTATGTTCTTGTAATGAGTAAATCAGTTTACGATTCGTATGTATCGTACGAAACAAATGAATGGACCATTAAATTGCGAAAACAACTACACGTTTCAAAGTATGGTTTCGATCATAAATATTATTCATTTTTCATGTCACAGCGTAACAAACAATTGGTTACGGATTTAAACTTTCTGTAAATTCTAATTATTAAAGCTTAGCGCTAATATTATTTTCAAGTATTTATAAAAATTAATATTAATGTTGTATATATTCTTAATCTTTATAGAATCTCATGCTTAACGGAATCCGGTATTTATGATTATTGGGCCCATAAGTCATATCAAAATAGTTATTCGTCTAATTATAAGCATTGGACGGAACACTATTCTATTGTGATATTAGATATGCTACGTTTGAAAGATGTTTATTATCTGTTGTTCATCGGAATCTCAATTTCTTTCGGTTTATGTTTTATTGAAATTGCATTTCATTGTTGCATATTAAATTGAATATTGACAAGAACAACCCTTTTAGCATTTTTTTGTAGACCTATTTTTGGTATAGTTTTATAATTATTAGTGAGAATAACCTCAACATCAATCTTACTCAGTTTCCAAATTAATCATTTGTGCGTTTACTCACTTAGATTTAACTTATTAAGTTAAAATTTAATTTCCGATTAATAAAACTAGATAATGAAGGAACATTCATAATTTTTGTACTTCAATGCTTTATAAGATAATAAAAACCTTAATACCCTTTAGTTAAATAATTCTCAGATGATTATATAGCCGGAGTAACATAAGAACAGTAAATGAAAACCTAGTCAATCTTGTTGTCAGCATTAAATGAGGAGTTTAAATGGCCAATTGATAATTATTTTTATTATTAACATATTTTAAGAACTTTAATTCCTTATTATTAAGGATGCGAATAAGCGGGTAAACCCCGTTTTAAAAAAGAATTCGTGATCTTCGGGAAAATGCTATTAATTAAAAGATTAACTTTCGTTAATTAAAATTATATAACTTTAATTTTCCCGATTTTCCCGTTTTGAGGTTTTTTTAAATCTCCCGGTTTTAAGATAATAGGCTATAATTTTCCCGTTTTAACCATACATTGAAATATATATTTTTTAATAAAAGAAAAGTTAAACCATTTTACATAATTTTCCATTTGTTAATTTCTTAGAAACAATTTATGACATGGTTCTTGAAAATTTGATAAATTTTGAGGGGTATTTTAATTAGAATAAAAATTCATTCTGTTTCAAAAGTGCTAATAAAATAAATAAAATATATTTTAAATTTATTTTAAATTTGTCTTTTATTAAATAAATAAGTATTTTGATCTAAAACCTTTCAAATTTTGATTTATTTGCAAAAAAATAAAGCTTTTTTTATTTTCCCGATTTCCCGCCCGTTTTTGCCACTTTTTAGTCCCGGTTTTTCACATACTTACTTATTATAATATAGATTTTTCTATAGTCTACAAAATTCACAAATCGCCAATAAATCTATGAGATTAACAATTTTCAATAAGCCTATAATAAATAATTAGGTCAGAACTGTGGTTATTATTTCTCCTCCTTTAATGCTGACAACAAGATTAACTACGTTTTCATTTACTGTTCTTATGTTACTCCGGCTATATAATGTTTAAAGTTATTCTCTATAATAATTTTAATAAATTACTATTCATTTATATTGTTTGTGTTAACTTCTATTATAAATTAACCCAAAACTCTTTTATGTCAACCTCTAGTCAAAATGTAAACTCAAAACTCAATTGTGTAAACCTCTAGTGAAAGGTGAACCCAATACTCAATTAACTAAAGTCTTATTCCAACTCCATTCAATCTCCAATACTATTCTTTATAATTATTAAGGATTTTTAATTTTCTAAATAAACGGTACAAACGAATAGAAATACTGTTTAAATGGTCAAAATTCAAGTAAAAATGGACTAAAATGGTTTTAAAATGTTATATATTAAAGACTAAATATGTTTTGAATTGGTTAAAAAATGCTTTAAAAGGCTATAAAATAATAAAAACAGACAAAAAATGGGCTAAAAATGGATTAAAAAATGTCTTATTAAAGCCAAAAAATGAATAAAATATTATAAAAATTGTCTTAAAATGATAATTTATGACAATAAAACATTGTTTAAACTATATTGTCTAATATTTGGCGGCCCGAATGCTAAGATTCGCTATTATAATACTGGTAATAGCCTTTTATTTGCTTCTATTAGTGACGACTAACGACAATTTATGTGATGTTGAATCGACGAAAGTTAAAATAAAACTGATTCAAAATTCATAATACACACACTGAAGTGCTATTAACAACAATATATTAAAAACTATATAGTAAAATACATGACTGATTTAAAATTAAAATAAATTATAGTTGTGCAACAATATAATAATTATTTTAATGACAAAAATATTTAATACACAAAAATTTTGATTATACTATAGCAGAGGTTCCCAAACTATGGGTCGCGACCCAAAATTGGGTCTTCAAGAGAAAAATTTGGGTCGCATGCTTTTTTAAAATTAACATTAGTAGTGGGTCGCGACTTAAAAATTGAATATTATTCTATTAAAAAATATAAATTTTGTGATATAAATTTTTTTCTAAGGGTCGCAATCTTGATAATTAATATGATAATCGGAAAAAGATTGGTAATTAGAAGAGTCAAACATTATTATATAAGATCGGCAAAAAAAGACTGAACAAAATTTTTTGCCTAAGATATCAAGAAAAGTATTGTAACTGGAATTAAGATTATATTAGAAATAAATAACAAAATTTATAATGAGAATATTTTTAAATGAACTGAAAAAAAATAAATTTATTTCTTTAACTTTTAAAAAAGATTTTATAATTTTCTATTTATATTCTTTAAGATTTATCGATAGTTAAATTTTCAAGTCAACTCAACCCAAACTATACCACTGATAAAATAGAGCCCCTCCGATAAAGTAAATCTGACAGTTTAAAAAGCACGAGAACATCTTTAAAATTATGTATATACAAGTACATAATTTTATTATACTTTTAAAAAATAATAAACGTGGGTCGCAAAAGATACTTGATTGATATTTTGGGTCGCGTAATAAAAAAGTTTGAAAACCACTGGTCTATTGTTTTGGTCATAATTATAAAAGATTATAACTGATTTCCAAATATTTATTTGGATCAATGAATATACTATTACTAATTAGCTTAATGTTTATTCAAATTTACGGATTAATCGTTGATTATTTAAAATTCGATATAATCAATCGAACAAAGTTCGAAAACCAGTATATTTTACCAGAAATTCAGGTCATATTTGCGATTTACTATAATTACAGTCATTTTTTGAAACGATACCCAAATACTATATATTTTAAAACAAATACGTTTCACTACAAACAGCAGCCAATGGTACCGAACAATATATCAGTAGAGCATTATTATGGGTTAAAAACATTGTCGGAAAATGGTTATCAAGAATTTACTAAATTGTTTTACAATTTAGCAGATAATATCAAGTGCAGTATCGAAACAATACAACATCTGTCTTACGACTGTTCGAATACTTTTAAAGAGTACTTTGTGTTAAATCATAATGAAAATAGTTTTTTAAGCGTAAATTTTTATTTTAATCGAAGAATAAAGTGGAAATTTAAAAGATTTTTGTTAGAAAAAAATATCGCCAAAAACTTACGGAAAATAAGTTTTCGATTTAATCATAAACTAGTATTGGATAAAATTTACTATAAATCTAATGATGTAATTTTAACCGAACCATACTTGATAATATTGTTAGCACCGAAAAAGTGGCGACAGTACAGCCACTGGTCAATACCGAACATAACATACAATATTCTGCTAATATAATGCAAAAAATAAATACAGTCATTCATAAGCAAACGTGTATAGAAATGGATACAAATTTCAATGATTCACTGTTTTCTCTATCGACTCTTTATACGTGTTTAACCGATTGTTGGTTAAAGTATTTTTTGCAAACTTTTTGGTTGTATTCTTATTCCTGATTATCTATTTCTCAGAGAATTTAATACAGACATCGACAGCAATAACACAACGCTTTGTTTTATCCATAAATTTAATAAATCAGTGGACATTGCTTTACGAAACTGTGACATAAATTGCAATTATCTTTGCCATACTATAGATTTTAAAGTGAATCACGTGATTAATTACTTAAACCGTAAAAATTACAATTACAGTTCAGTGAATATAATGCCACATTTATCGTACATTAAAATAACTTCTGAAACTATGAAAATGAGTTTAATTGAATTACTATGCAATTTTGGCGGAATTACTGGCTTCTGGTTTGGTTTATCAATCCTTTCTTTAACATTTGTATTCAAACTCATTATCAAAGTTTGTAGATTTTCTATCAAATTTTTAATTCTACAATTAACCAAATAAAAACTATGAACGTTTTCATATTATTCAATAAATATAGGCGCTTAATTAAATTGTCTCCAATGGTTAATATATTGGTCCTATTATTTAATAATAAAAAATGGTTTCAATAAAAAACTTTAAAATTAAATAAAAATCAATAATAAAAAATACTGTTTTATTGTTTTGGTTATAATTTTTACGAAAATCATTAAATTGTAACAACCGATAAGCTAACAAAATTTATTGAACAAAATAGAAGTGAATCAACATATTTATTTAAAAAAACCCGTTATCACGAATTTTCGCTTCTTTTAAACGAATTTCATTTCATTGATTATTGCACTGTTTCTTTTAATATGGGAGCTCCAACTGTTCCAATATAATCAATTTTAGTAAAATAACGTTTGTTACACACCTGAACATAAAACCAGTTATACATTATTTATGTTATGATACACTATTGCGACTATAACCAGTTATACAGCTGTACAATATTTATTTCCAGCGTTAACAATTCATATGTAACCTATGGGTAAGAGACTATATGTAAGAGAGCGGAAATGCGGGAAGTAATAGTGATGTGCGTTGTGGGTATGCATTAGTCTATAATTTTGTTAATCAGTCAATTTACTGTCAAATTAAAGAATTAATGCAATGAATAGTTTTACTAAGAATAATCATACTTATTTATTACAATATTTTAATACACTGTCTATTTCTAATTTTTTATCCATATTTGTAAGAATAACGCTTTTTTTGGTCGCAATATCTATTACAGTTTCCATAATTGATAATTTTGGAAATATAATAGAATAATGTGCGTTACTTAATAAATATTTGCGTAGAATCATACTTATTCATCATTGAACGTATGTTTTTACTTAACTATTGATTTCTATAATTTACCCTATATTCTATATATTTTGGTATTTATAAAATAAAACCCAGTTATAATATATACTTGAAGAGTTAAGAATGTTTAAAAATATTTATATATACGATTACATAAATGATGTAAAACTTTTCTCAATTTATTAATCATTTTTAATATTTATAATAATTGCAGTATTGTTCAAAGAGATATTTGAATTTAATGATCTAAAATTCATTTGTTTGAAATTACAAATTTTATTGCATTATAATAATAGCTAATTAGATGCCGATTAATTTTTTAATTTTTATTTAAAGTTAATAAATAATATTGATTATTAATTTAATTCTTAATTATTGGAAACAAAATCTATCACTAATTAATTTTATACATTAACCTCAGTTTTATGTCACTATGCAAATAAAATAACATTTTTTGTATGCAATGAATCAGGGTCTCCCAAGGTGGGTCTAGCTCCGCACAATACCCCCTCTCCAAATGGACAAAAAATAATAAACTTTGAAATAATTTTTGTCATTTTGTAACAAATATGTTCAACAAATCCGATAAGTTTTATAAGTTTTTGTAACCCCTTTAAATTTTGATCAAATTTTCAAAAAATTATCATTTAAATTAGTTGTTTTTCTTTGGGGTGTGGTTTAGGCTTTCGCATGGATAAATTTTTTAAATTTTGCTGAAGGCAAAAATTTTGTCCGCTAAATCCGGTGAGTATAACCCCCCCTATAATATTGAAAAAATGAAAGGTCGCCACCCAAGATCATCAGACATTGGAAAACCATGCTATGGATGCTATTCATTTAGTCAAACATATCTTATAAAGGCATTTGGTGGTTATTCAATGATGTTTATTATGATTATTATTTATTTAATTATTTATTACTAACACTGAAATATATACTGAAATAAAGAAATTTTTTTTATCTATTTTAACAGCTATTATTACTATAAACTATGAAAACTGGGTAATATTACAATTATTTGTTAATTATAGTATAAAGAAGAGTAAATATTGAAAAACAATTTGCTATAAAAGCGATTGAAATAAAATTAGTTAATGTGAATAAATCATTGCAAGTAAAACCTATATTTCGTTCGGACAATCTTTCGATTAAATTACATAATTTAAGTTTTAATGATATGAAGAATTTGTTCGAATAATTAGATATGATTGAATTTATCAGTGGATGAATAGACGCTATATTTGACGAAAGGGAACATAACATATAGGCATTCAGAAAAAACAAAAATATAATGCATAATAATGCAATTATAGCGAAACCTGAAAACATTAAATTCTCTAGATTTCCAAATCCATAGACTAGTGCTACAAATACAAATAAATTAAGACTTATTGGTAATTGTATGTAATAGAATAAGATAAATGACTTCATAATAGCGTTCAATCCATCCAAAATTTTGCAACAATAATGAAACTCCCGAATTATATTCGACATGAATGTATTATAATTGACTATAAAAAAATTATTGATCATTATGTTGATTAAAAAGAGATTATTGGTTAAAATCAAAATTTCTCAAATTAAAAAGATTAAAAAAAAACTAGAGAAATGCGTCATTTTCAAAACGATTCATATTTAACTGAACCGATAATTGTATATCTCCTGTTTATTTTCACTGATACAATATTTGTAATTACATTAAAATTAATGGGCTCAGACGTTATCAACTTAAATATATAGGGATTTACTCCCTCTCGGGTCTCAAAACTTCAACGATTTACCAAGTATTTATTTAATTTTTGAAAAAGTCTGAAATGTCTAGTATATTTGAAAAACAAGACTATCAAAACGTAATATTTAAAACTTTTCCAACATTTAATAATTTGTCTCTATATAACTTAATAATGCTTAATTATTTTAATATTATTTTCTATTTTTGGAACATTTTTTTAATGGAATATAAATTTTAGAAAATTAAACAAATTTAGTAGAAGTAAAAACTTATTTCAAAAATATCGGCATCGGATCTAACAATGTTAATAATATATAAAGTTAAAAATTAAATAAAAATTTAAAACGATTACTTACTAAATAATAGTGTGGTTGAATTGGATTTACATAAAACAGAGTTTATGTCATGTTTTAACTGTAGAAATTTAAACTGAATAAAAAATGAGTTGTATGTAAGAAGAATCATTAATGTCCCTAAAAATAGAATGACATTGAAGATAAACCATAGATCAAGAATCATCCAAAACAATAATACAATTCCAATGTATTTATAATCATAATTAATAAATGTCCAAAAAGATACAATAATATATAACAGATAACCACAGATTAAACAGACTAAAGTCAAAACATAAACAATTATTGTTCCACCAATTATTATAAAACTGAATTGTCTTCGAATTCTTGTTTTCCCAAAATATGATTTCATAGGGTTTTGTGTTTTACTGAAATTTCGAT
>JAQGAW010004711.1:0-10553 GCA_034698025.1 Phthiracarus crinitus | reverse complement strand
TTTTCAATAATAAAAATATTCCCGGAAATAGTCCCGTTTTTGGTACTTTTTTGTTCCCGTTTCCCTCCCGTTTTAATGACTTTTTAGTCCCGGAAATCCCGTTCCCTAGCTATCACTATCGCAAACATGCGTTTTAAGCATTACTCCGCTTTTAATTTATTTAAATCGTATTATAATCATTATTCATATTCGTTTATTAATCGACATTTATGCTCGAATGTGTACAAACCATATGAGATAATAGAACCGTTACATTGGCAACGATTACAGCGAACATTTAGCGAATACATTGAAACTCCAATATATTTTGAAACGTCTAAACCCAATGAAAGTAGTGATCGATGTGTTCCCAAAACTAGTGACGAGTTAACTAAATTAAGTACTTCTAGTCGTATTGCCAAACAAATTTTGACAAGTGTTGGTCAATATCTAAAAGTAATATTTTTATCAAAACTCTTTGCAATATTTTTTTGTTAATTACAGTAATTGTTATTTTTGTTGAATAAGTTTTAAGTTATGATATATCAATATATAAGTTATTTATTTACAGTATATTATTCTAAAGTACACTTTAGTTTTTAATTGTTTTCAAATAAAGTTTTAGGAAGGAGTTAGTGGTGAAGAAATAGATGATATCGTGTATGAGTTATGCATTGAACACAAATGCTATCCATCGCCATATAATTACAAAGGATTTCCTAAATGCGTCACTATTTCGGTGAACAATATAGCGGTTCACGGAATACCAGATAAAAGGAAATTAATTAATGGCGATATAGTATCGGTTGACGTTAGCATATATTTTGATGGTTTTCATGGCGATTGTTGTCACACTTATATGATTGGAGACGTCGATCAAAAAGGCAAACATTTAGTAAATGTGGCTCAGCTTTGTTTAAATGAAGCAATAAATGTTTGCAGAAATGGGCAAAAGTTTTGCTTAATCGGCCAAACAATAGAGAAAATTGCGAAAGAAAATGATTTGAATGTTATTCCAGCGTTTTGTGGCCATGGAATTGGACGCAATTTGCATGAATCGCCGCAAATATTGCATTATCATTACGAAAATGATGCGCGAATGATTGAAAATATGGTTTTTACTATTGAGCCCGTAATCACTGAAGGAGACGCCGATGTTTTCGTTTACGACGATCATTGGACTGTTGCCACAGAAGATAATTGTCGAACCGCTCAATTTGAACACACCATATGTGTTGGAAAACACGGATCTATAATATTAACGAAGCTATAACTAACGAGTAAATATCTCTGCTATAGTTTATATCTTACGAGTTAGTATATCATATTTCCGATCAAATTTTGAACTTCAAAATAGTCTAAATTGGTTTTTAAATAAAAATTTCGGGTCAAAAATTAACATTATTTAAGATATCTCGGGTTAAAATTAGTGGCACGCGTATCAACGCGTACGCGTTCCTTAAAAATAAAAATAAAATAGTTTTAACGTTAGATAATATGCCAATAATATTTAATACAATAAAAATAGAAACTGACTCGTGAGCTCATTATGAATGTTCATTCTCTATCTTGTTTTATAAATCTTTTAACGGTTTTAGACATACCATACAGTAACCGCATTGTTCGGAGCTAAAACCTTTTTAGCCATAATGTAAAAATTTTGGGTTTGAACGAGCTTTCAATTTGCCTAAATTATCGGACCGATAGGAAATTAAATTATACTAATTTCTATTGTATTAATGTTATCTGCAGTTTTCAAAATGTTGTGAACGCTATTAATACTATTAGCCATTTGCGCTAATATAACAATTGCTATTATCAGCCATATAAGTGAAATGATTACTCCAATTAACACTATTCATTAACGTTATGGATTTAAAGAATTGTTTATTTAATCATTATTGTTAACTATTAATTTACAAATTTTTACAATAGTATACACCTATAAAATGTGATACTTTTAAATTGACATTTTTTTCTTCACAATGATCTATGTTTTCGTTTTAAAATTTTAAAATATTCGTTTTAACTTATCAGCATAGTTACACAAGGTCTGAACCTCTAGGGGGGTCAGATTTTGGAAATCTCAATTTTTAAAGGGGGGTCAAAAACTCATCGGATTTAAACGACATTTTTTTTGGCCTTCGGACCAAAATTTTTTTCAAAAATTTTTTTTCCAAATTTTTTTCTAGATAGAAGCCTAAACCACGCCCCCTGAAAAACTCGACGAATTTAAACGATAATTTTTTAACATTTTGACAAAAATTTAAAGGGGTCACAAAAAAATCATCGGTTTTGATGCACAATATTTTAACATTTGACCAAAAATTTTTCAAGATTTTCAATTTTTTATCGTGTAACTATGCTTATCAGAGATAAGTCAACATCGAATTATAATACGAAAACTAAAAAGTGAATAATTCTGTAAAACTAAACTAAGATAATATTAAAATGAAATTTAAAATAAAACAAAATTAAGTTAATTTGATGACACAATATCTATAGCTTATGTCTATGACTAGTAAATGTCAAATGAAGTTGAATTGAATTCATATGAAGCAAAAAATTATTTATTATTTATAAAATAAAATTAGTTAAATAAAAACATAATAGATTATGTTGGGCTTTGTGGAGCTTCGTTAACAAACCAACACGCAGTTTGGTTATCTAATAGTGTGTGGCAAACATTGCACACTTTAAATGGTCTGCCTTTTGGTCCGCTATGTATCACTTTATTATTGCATTCAGAGCAAAATACTCGACCACAATGAGAACAGTGAGACTAAATTAGAATAGCTATTAATATTAAGTGTTTAATAATAAGTTAAATATAATTCAAATTTACCATACCTTCTCTTTTTTCGAATGAAAAGATTTTTTGCAAGAACTACATTCTAGGGCATCGTCTTCGTGTTGCCATCGAACTTCACTATCAGATTGACGAATCTTTTCCAATTGAATCTTACATATAGTCAAAATCAAATGCAAATAAATATCATTTCTAACGTTTTTAATACCATATAATGTTACGGTTAACTTAAGGATAAAAATGTTTTCATTAAACTGTTTAGATATCCTCACACATACCGTAATTGAATTTTTAATGTTTTAATTATGGTAGCGTTACAGTTCTTAAACATTATTATCTTTACCTTTAACATGCAATTTTTATAAATAGGATAAGATATACCGGTAAGTATATTATACCGTAATTATGCTAATATAAAAACAACAATTGAATGCTGCGCTGCAAAAACCATACTTAGCATATTAATCATTGAATAACCTGTTATTTAATGCTTATTCATTGTTGTGATTTATTGGTACTTTTATTAAAATAGAAATAGCTATTAAAATAGAATTTATTTTCAATATTCAAAAGTTCCAACAATAGCCAAAGTTTCTTAAGAAAAGGTTATACAGTACATGACACTTAAAGCTTTTTTCAATAATTAATATGCTACGTCTGGTTTTTGCATTCAATTCATAAATAATATTATTTTTAATATGCTTATAACGTTCATACTTGCAACGATTGCGATAACTTTACAAAATCTCTCTGAACTGCTTCGCTGTTGTCAAGTTCTACTTGTAAACTCTGCACTTTATTTCTTAACTGAGACATTTCAGTTTCTAATTTTGTCTAATATTGAAAAATAAACTTTTAGTTAACTCTAGTTAAACAATTTTGGTTAAATGTATCAAACCTTTGCAGCACTAATTTCATTGAGCTGTGACTGTAATTCGCTTATTTTTTGTTCGCTGCTATGCGTTAATAGATTATATTTATCGGTGTAATGTTTGACATTTTGCTCATCTTTCTCGTATCGAGCTTTAACGTCAGTTAATTCCATTTGCAACGAATCAACTGTTGATCTCAATAAATCATTGTCTTGAGTTAAATTTTCTTCAATGCGTTCCTTAGTTTGTTGTTCACCCATAATCTGTTCTTTTAAAAACAAAATTTCACTTTTGAGCGCGTCTTCGCTTCTTTCTTTAGCCACTAATGTGGTTATTAGTTCTTCTCTTAATTTAAGAGAATAAAATTGCATTTCATCGATATCTTGTGGTAAATCAATGGCTTCGCTTTGCAAAACTCGACTCTTTGCGATATATTTTCCTAAAAGCGTATCATTATCTCTAGTAATTCTTTGCAATTCTTTGTTTAGTTCTTCGGTTTGCGTCATTAAATTAGATATGATGTCATTCGCCTCTTTTCTTAATTCATTATGGCTTATATTTAATAAATTAATATTTTTTTGACTTTCATCAAGTCTAGTACAGAGATCGCGAATTTCTCGGTCGGCTTTCTTTGCGTCTTCATTAAACTTTTCCTCCAAATCAGTTCGAAAATTTTGCTCCTTTTTTAACTCATCGCGCAATTGTTTAGTAAGTTTATTACTATTTTCGATTTGCAAACCGAGAACTGATTCATTGTATTGCATGTCTTGAAGTTGTATTTCATAATTTCTACACATTTCACACGCAGCTCTTTCTACGATTTTATCACTATTTTGAATCTGAAATCAATGAATTTTAAACAAATTAATCAATAGATATGATATGAATAAACTGAGTAAACAATTACTTCATCATTCAATTCATTTAATTGCGTATCACTTGATTTAGTTTCGCCATCACTTAAACTAAATGACTGCGACCTTTGAAGTCTAGTATCAATCAATTAAATGCCAATAATATATTTATTTGAATCATTTGAATGATATCAATATAATACTCACTTTTGATGGACTAATTGCGATGGAATATCAGGCGTCGAACCCATTATTGTATGCTATAATAATATTCTTCCAAATACTAATTGGGATCAAATTTAGTAATTTATCGGTTAATTATCTAATGATAACAAATAAATATGAATGATTGTCAGCGTAAACAATGGTAATATCAGCGTAATATCATATATCCATATTAAATAAAACCCGATTAAATCAATTTGATTAAACACTAATCACTAAATCAATGACTGTTTGGTTAAATATTTCAATAATATTATTGGTTAATAACAGAACATATGATCGCCTAATCATTAATAATAATTGATTTCGCGTCACGTGTCAGTGTGTCAGTCCGTCAGTCCGTCAGTCCAACACTAGTCTATCATAATTCCTATAAACTATCATAAACTCGTAAATCTATGATTGTGATTCAACCCGAACACACACCGAAAAGTTTAAAACCTATCCGAACCGAAATCAGTGAAATTATGAGGATTTTTAACTCGAGTCGATATCATAATTATATTGAACATATATTAATTTATCTCCTATTTATTATATGTTTATAACGAAAAATCGATTGTATTTAATAGTAGTTTTTAGAATCACAATAAACAAATACTGTTTCGTTATAATAAAGGTATAGTTTTGCAAAAATTTATACAATTTTGTTTGAATCTCTATTTTATTTTAAATTATAGGGTTTTCTTCTAAAAATTATAAATTCCTGTCCGAATACAACAGCTTTGACCCAAAATAATCGGATATAAATTATAAAACTTACTAAGAAATGGTACAGTGTATCTGTTATAAGTATAGATCTTAATTGTGAAATTATGGAGAAATTTTGCGAAACTTTAATCATGAAATTTTAAGTAAATTTCAGTGAAATTTCACTTACGTCTTAAAAGTCTTTAAAATTTTATGGTAATAGATATTAATTTTTCAAATAGATTTGAGTTCGATTCATGTCAAAATAAGTCAAATGAGCTGTATTTGTTAGGTCTTATAAAATCTTATTTCGCACGTAATGTCTTTCAAATAATACCTAAATAATGTGGTAAAAATTTTAATTTCGAGTAACATAACAATATTCTAATTGATAATAAAAAATTTAATAAAATTCAAATAAAAATTCTAACATATTCTTAAAATTATCATAAAAATATTTTTGGAATATGATGCAGAAAATAGTGGTTTGAAGTAGTGATAGAAATTATTCAGATTTTTAATTTCATTAACGTTCCATTACCGCACACATGATATGTAACTCCATTCCATTAACGGCAAAATCATTATTACAAACTCCATTACCGTTCCATTAACGCTATATTTTTTAATTCCACTAACGTTCCACTTATTTCCGCTACTCTAATAAAACTATAATTAATTTTTTAGGACAATATCAAGTTTCAATTCATTACTCATTACTTTTATATACATATATTACATAAATAGAGAGCAATGAGCAGTTTGTAAAAATTATTTAAAATCAACTGTCGTTCCATTACCACTAACAAAAAATGTTGACTCCACTCCATTAACGACAAACTCACTTTTTATAACTCCATTACCGTTCCATTAACGCTATATTTCTCAATTCCACTAACGTTCCAACGGTAATGGAACAAAATTTTCTATCACTAGTTTGAAGGAACATGTTTTTACAGTTTAAATCTTTGTTGCAACTGTTTAATACAGTATTTTCCGAAAAAATATTAATCAACACTTTGTAACAAATTTCAATTTAGATTTGTTTGCTTTAAATTTTAAAAAATATAATGTATTCTTTAAGGTCTTATTTCTTCATTTTTTCAGTATTATTAAAGGTCTTAAAACATACAAAATAAGGTCTTAAACATCCTTTCCTTACATATCAAGCATAAACTACGTTATAAAATAATTTATTATCTTCTGTGACAAACTTGTCATTCTTGAACTACTTGTCCGATTAGCTTAAAACTTATAGCTTAAGGCTTATAAGAATTGGTTTCTCTGTTTATAGGCTTTCTAACGATATACACATATTTAACTGATCCAATTGTTTTAAATTTAATCCAGTTTAAATCAAATGAAATAATTAACAATATATTTAGAAAAACAAGGTTTTGATATTCAATAATTTTAGGCAAATCGGATGAGTGGTTATTAATGACAAGTTGTGGCAGAATAATATAATTGATTAATTCAAAACGTAATTTATGCTTGATATATGTTTTTTAAAAACAGCGCTATTTCTATTATTGGCCTAAAAATTTGCATTGATTAAGTTGAGCTCTAATGCATACAATTTTGTCCACATTTATAATAGAGTTTGTTCATCACAAATAGTGATGAGAATCAGCTGCGAGCTGAGCTGATTTAATAATAAATTTTTAGAGTTGAGCTAATTTAGTATTCAGCTCCTATTAGAATGAGCTGAGCTGGACTATGTCAGAGTTGAGCTGAGCTTATGAGCTGGAATTTGTCATTATATATATATGTTATACGCCAAACACCCAAACTCACACTATAAGGCTCGAACTCTTGTTTATAATTATGTTTTATCTATTATTCACATGCTTTAACTGTTACTCACATGTGATATGCATTATATGTTTTAGTTTAAACTCTTATTATTGGTTTTACATTTGATAATTACGTTCGCTTATGTATTAAATAATTAGTTGCGTTTTACACATACAACTGATAAGTCGCACATGTTTTTGGTACCGAATTGTAACGCAATTGCAATTTAATAAATTCATATTTTAATTACACGAAACAAGTGTTATCTTTTTTCAATTTGATTTTAATTAAATCGTTTCTAATTTACATTAATCACGTTAAGTGATATTTGATTCAAGTGATTAAATCTGAGATACAAACATATTATCACTCATTTGGTTTTGATTTTTGATCGATTGATTTGTAGTTAAAAGCATTGTCAATCATCACGTGATTCAGTTTATCATCCTTTGTAACAGAGATCATATCGTGGGTAATACATCCCTTGTTCGAGTGTTATCGCGTATTCACGAGTACAGCCTACAACACTGGTGGAGGATAGCGACTGTTAACTGATGACATCGACACCAATTCACCATAATCTTCGAGTGGTATATGAGCTTCGAGAGCAAAATCCAAGTAAAAGCGAAATTCACACGAAACGCACGTCAAAAGTACGAAAAGAAGAGAAGATAATAAGCGAATCGAGTAGTAATTAACAAATCACACGATAATATTGAAGAGGATCACATGTTATTAACAGAAATGGTAACTGTGGATGAATTGCAGGCCGAAGTGAAAGTACTAATAGACGCTTTGAATAAAGAAAAGACCAAAGTAATGAAATATGATTCCACGTGTAATGATTTAAAAGCGAAAAATCAGGCATTGGAACAATCGATTAATACAATGAAGAGCGAAGCCGATACAAAACATGATAATCTAATGAAAGAATTACAAGATTTGAAAGATTTATTAAAAAGTCAGAGCATACGAACACCAAGTTCTCCAAATTTCATTGCAATTAATGAAAGTTATTTTGATAATTCATTGAATACGAATAACGCTGTGAATCAGTTACAATCGACTGGAGTTCATAATCAAAGTCTGACTACAACTAATTCTATAAATTCCATACAATCAAGTGCTTCACCGAGTAGTTTACAGAACATAGCCTCACATGCGAATCAGAACCAATCAAATGTTAGTTCACAAGTGAGTGATTTAACTTTAATGGCTTTTAAAGATAAGAAACTTGATATATCGAAGACTTTTAAAGATTTCAGATCTAAAAGTGACAATAAAAGGTTGCCTGATATTAGTAGATATGTGGAGGTTTTTACGATCAACATTCCTCCAAAGCAGTTCATTCGGAACTTCGAAAAACAAGCTTACTTTAACGAAGGGCCAGCGGATAAATTCAAGCAATTGTTAGGTACGAGAATGTCTAAGGATTTAAGTGAAAAGTATTCGAAATTTTATTTGTGAACGCTTTCACTTGATTGGAATGAATTTAGCATATGTTTCGTCGAAGAGTTAACTTCACAATCAGCTAAAATCGCAGCGTTTTCGCAAGTGAAGAACCTTAGACGAGAAAAGTTCACATCAACTTCAGATTTATTAGATGCTTATAATAAGATCGTGTCTGCATATTCAGAAGACGACGATTTAATGTATCGCATGGCGTTATTGGAGAAATTACATCCCGCGACACAGACGATAATAGCAGAAAACATGTATGAACGTCCCTACACTACAAAAGAATTTCTCGATTATATTTTACACACCGATAACTGGAGTGTCAACAGCGTAAGACGTGAACCCGAACGAGATATTCTCAAGCAATACAATCGCTCGAATGAAAATTATTCACGTGAAGCTAACTCGTACTAATAGAAACAACTCTCAAGATAACGATCAGAACCGCAACTCATTGCGTTATGATTGGTGTTTAGGACGTACGCACATCGAGTTGGACTGTTTTTATCGGATCAACAATATATCGAAAGAAGAATCAAACAACGTGAAGATAAACTCAGGCGATTACGTAAGCAACAAAATTCTACGACACGTGCTAATGATACAGAAAATTTGTTTGGACTTTGCTTAGTTTTAAATAATTTTTTTAAAACATTTTTATGTTTTTAAGTTTATCAAATCAAGTAATAATTCATTCAACATTTATTATTCCGGAAAACGAAATAAAAGCACATGATATCCCACAGTTAGATCGAGTTATGTTTATAGTTATTTAGAACATCATTTAAAATTTCATATCACATGCAAATATTTCCTCATTCATGTTATATATTAATATTCATTTAAATTAAGTTAATGCAAAAGCTGATCCCTTTGCTTAATTCGAGTGGAAAAAACCTTGTTATTACTTTTCATTTAAATTTACACTTATCATTAGCTCGAGTGGATAAAACTTCGATATTATATTTCATTTAAAATTAAAAATAACTCTATAAATAAAATTAATTACCATTTAAACGGATATTTATTGTCTTGGAGGGACGAGTGTTATACGCCAAACACCCAACTCACGCTTTAAGGCACGAACTCTTGTTTATTTTGATTTCACACCATTTACCTGTTCATAACTTTTACTCTCTAAATAAAGATAGGTGATGATAGCATTTATGAGATACCTATGCACTCCATATTCTTCGACAAATTTCAAAATAACACTTCTACTTACCCGGTCGTAAGCTTTTAAAATTTTTCAAATGCAATTTAGAGAGGCAAAGGGTATCCCCAAGCTTTTTAAAAATTTTGCAGAAGTATAAATAGCTAATCTGTTGTTCCGCGTCCTCTACAATATCCACACTGTTCATCTTGGATTTTGTGATAGACACCTACAGTAAGCCTACTTTGGAGTATATTTGAATAAACTTTAATAAACACGTTTAGAAGGATGATTCCAAGGTAGATGGAGCACTCATTCTAATATCCTTTCTTAAAAATAAAAACAACCGCATCTGTTCGCCAGTCGAAAAATACAATCCCTGTTTTCCAAACAATTTCAAACACCCGAGTTAGCCATTAAACATCTTCATCTCCAAGAGACTTAGGCATTAAAGGTCAGATTTTATCCACTCCAGCAGATTTTCCTGGTTATTATGTATATATCCAATGCATTTTAAACCGCAAACTTCTACTGCTCTACTGGTGAGACCCATCTTAAACAATTTCCACTCACTTTCTACGTAAGACTCTATAGCTTGAATTTGGGAGAAATGTTCTCTGCGTGGATTTTGCAACTGATTCTCTTGTCGTCTTTTGCCATTTAATCCTAAATATTTTTCTGATATTAGATTTAGTTGGAACAGTTTTGTTTGAGAA
>JAQGAW010004710.1:0-10554 GCA_034698025.1 Phthiracarus crinitus | reverse complement strand
AAAATATTTATAATTTTATGCCCTAATGTTGGCCCTTATTTGTACATTTTTATGCCCTTTTGCCCTACCCTTATATTACAAATTTTGGCCCTAATAATCCGGTCTATGATTATAATATAATAAGCATTAAATCAGAGTAGAATACATAAGGTTTTTGATAAATTTGATATCAGTTTGTGCTCGAGCTTTGTATAAAAAATTGTTTGCATCTTTTTTCGTATAATGTTATCTTTATGTTTACTCAATAGTTTAACAGATACGCTTATGTTAGATTACGAGAACCTAAAATCCAATGTATAATTACTGGGAATCGCTCTGTAAATGTTTTTAATACAATTATTATTTATTTGAATGTTTGTTTTCAATTTAATTTGATGATGTCGTTAATCTATGGTGTGATTATCGTATGTGCGGTTAGATCTGGTTTTAGTCTACTCTGTGGCTATGATTCAAAGCGCACAAAAATAAATTCGCTTATTTGACTGTTTCTCGTTTCGATGCATTGAAAACTAGTGTAAATAGTATTTTAGCGATAAGTTTAGTATAGATATGATTTAAATTATATCACGTTTGCACTGCATGTGATCATAACTTATATAGTTTACAGTTACGTTTTCTATTAATAACGTCCCATTAATTTGTTTTTTGTAGTGAATAATGCGTGTAATGAACAACAAATCGATGTAATATCAAATAAAAACTGGTCATCACCTTTAAATGATTCAAAGAATTTTTTATCGAATTCGGCGCAACAGAAAATGGACACGAATTCAAACGAAATGGTGGTAAGCTCTCCATTAGCGACAAGTCATTTGCGAGAAATGCTGGAATCAGCGCCAAAACAGTCTAACATTCGCAGCCAACCAACCAGTGGTCACTCATCACCCAATAGTTTCTCTACATCATCGCAATCATCTCAATGTTCAAATCAGAATGAAGTGTATAACTTTAAAAAAGATATCAAAGACCGCTTTCAGGCGCAATCCGACCAAAAGGTGATCGCAATCGAACCATCGATTAATAGTACAGTGGACGACGAACGCATTTCCAACTCAAGCATGTCTGCGAACACCACTCAATCAAGTAGTGATCATCGAAGCGAAACATCGGGCTATTCATCCAATCCTTCGTATACACCGCACAAATCGTCAATCATTGTTCCCGCGTTCGCACTTCACCCGCAAGCAAATTACTACATACCAATCACTATTGACGCTTCTTTTATCAGTAAAGAAGTCGATATCAATTCTTATCCCATTCTGTATCCGATTAATATTGCGGTTAATTTCAATTACCAAACCACTCCACTCAGTTATCGTCACATGTGGCCAAATATGGACCAAATTGGCGTACAAATATCGCCGCATCTAAACCTATCGTCAGCGAACTCATTAAATCATTCGTTTAATAATAGTACCGGTAGTAATAATATCGACAAACTTGAAAATGACAGTAAATTTAATATTAATTTTAATTCAATCAAAAATGCGTCGAAATTTAATAACAAAATGAATTTCGAATATAATACGAAAAAGTGACAAATACTGAATGTTTAGTGACAACAATTAATAAAAACTGTACAGTAAATTACAAGAAAATTTCTTTTAAAAAAGTTTTTTTTAAGTTTTTAGTTTTTGCCAAACAGTGGTTAACGAACGCTAAAATATTTAATTTGTTTAATTAAAGTTTTCGATTGTATTTCTATTATGTTGTTTTTATTTGATATGTAATTTTAAAAATTGATTTTATTAAAAAATTTGAAATATATTTCATTTTTATATACGCTTTTTTCGCATACTTAATGTTTTTCTAATAGAATTAATTATCAGAAAAATATACTGGTTTTGAGAAAATTATAACGTTAAAAAAATTGATTTTCTAATATAATCGATTAAGTTTTTAAAATTTGATTTGTTTGTATACAACTATAATATGAAATAATAAGTAAAAACATTATATTTATAACATCAAACAAAGATTTCGCAAATTCAGTGATGTTATAAGTTATAACATCAACCCATTTAACTATTTTTCTTAAATCAGAGCTAATATATTAAATTACATTAAAGTTTTATTAAAATTTA
This sequence comes from Phthiracarus crinitus, assembly GCA_034698025.1. NCBI lineage: Eukaryota > Metazoa > Arthropoda > Arachnida > Sarcoptiformes > Phthiracaridae > Phthiracarus > Phthiracarus crinitus. Next base: position 8,470 of record JAQGAW010004710.1, on the reverse strand, counting down.
AAAAAACCATATGTAGTTAACTCGAAGACGTGTCACTTAAAACATTAATCACTTAAAAATCTCAAAATGATATACAAATATTTGCATAAAATAATTGCAATAGTATTAGTGTTATCGCTATTCTCAATAAGTAATGTAAAATCAAAGGAAGACATACCAACGAAAAGATTGAGTGACGAAGATATAGTCACCAACGATATCGACGACTCACCAGATAATGCATTCGAAAACAAAATGTTCACTAACGCCAAACCAATAGCAGTAATCTTAAAGACGCTTAAGCAATGGCTTCACGCAATTCCTGACGCTATCATCTCATTTCTGGTACAATTATTATCTCCATTCGTTGAACCGTCTGTAGCGCATCAGAAAGCGAAGCATATAATACATGGCTTGACTGATGTCGTCACGAGAGAGCTTCCAAAGTCGTATCAAAATATATTCCATCAAGTATTTTCAGTTTTAGATATCTTTGAAGCCATCGGACAATAGTTTATTCTAACTTAGAAGCCACGAAGAAAATTATGTAACGTTAATAAGTTTTTGTAAATTCAAATCTTAATTTAATTGATTATTAATTTTTGTCTAAATTCGAAAATATCTTTAGTTCAATCGTTATATTAATAATATTTTTAAAAAATTGAATAAAATATTAAATTATTTTGACTTAAACGACTATTCAATCAACTTTCATAATTAACTGTACGCTTTAAAACTTTTGCTTTAATGATCGATAAAAATGACATAACAAGCACTATAATTAAATTAACGTTAATCAGAATCATTATATTGATATGAACAACAATAAAAAATACATAATAACTAAATTTTTAAAAATTCATCGAAATAATAATTATCGTTTTTTCCACGTATATTTTCTTCTGGCGCCTTCTTGTCCCCACTTCTTACGTTCTTTAGTCCTATAATCTTCAGTCAAAAGACCAACTAAATAACAAAAAACAAAATAAAAAGTAAAGCTTTTGTCCAAATATCTTCAGTTTTTATTAATTGTTGTCACTAAACATTCAGTATTTGTCACTTTTTCGTATTATATTAGACAAACCTAATCTCATTTTCTCGACAGTTAACTGGTCAACAAAACTTCTTAAAGCCAAAGAGAGAGCGTATCGAATTGAATTCGATTCGTTAGTGCTTCCGAGTGGTCGCCACACACCCTTCGGATAATCTTTAATATTTATAGGTATGGCTTCGTTAAAATGTTTACACTTCTCTTCATGCAATGTTTGACATTCGATATCCACTTTAAATAACAGGTTACAGAACTTAAGAGGTGTCATCACATTCTCTCTATTTATTTAATATCAGCAAACAATTTATCTTTAATGATTTAAAACAACAAAAGCTTATAATCCATACCTGTCTTGAATCTTTTCGAAGTAAAGTATATCTTTGCCGTTAATGTCTACTTTTCCCGTTCCATTTCCCCTCACAGTTACAAAAGCCATACAAAATTTTTTTCGACCTTATTTTACAAAAAAATTCAAAGCAAAACTTGATAAATATTTATTGGTTATATTTAGCGAAGAAAGAAAGTGAGTGCTCTATTTAAAAAATGAATATTATTTATTGATTACCTCTTGCTTTCATATACGGTCTTCCATTTTCGTCATATAAAAGCGGCGGAACATCCATTTGTGACGATACGGCCAATATTTGTTTCCTATATTTCATAATAAACTCTTCAGCTTTTTTTGAAAAAGGATGCGATAATAATCGTTCCAACGCTGCGATCAGAGTTCTATAATGACTCTCTTTGAGACGTTCCAAATATAAATTGTTAAACTCCGCAATACTATACCATTCAGATGCTGCAGGATTTCTAATGTTAATGTTAATGAAATAAAAATCATAATCACTTAATTACGAATAAATTAAACCCACAATTTGGCGTCATCTGGCGCTACCAGTATTCCTTTACGATACAAACGGTCCTCAAACTTATCCAACTCATTGGTCCAGTTAGCGATTTCCTAATCATTAAATCTATTGTTTATAGTATGCACTAAATTTGATTACTGTATGCAATGCCAAAATCTAATATAAAATAATATTTCAACATACGTGCAACGTTTGATAATAATTAGCTAAACCAGTATAAAATTGAAAGTGAAACGGACGGCCCTCTGAGTCAAACATCGCCTCTTTCTGCTTCGGATATATTTCTCGCGGCGAACGCATTATCGGTCGCGCGCGAGGACTGAACAGTCCAGAAGGCATTAAGTACTGAATCGCTATCTGAAACAATTAAATCAAATGAAAACGCGTTTATATTCAATAATAGATTTTGTTTTTGGGGGATATTTTAGTATGCTTGCCAACAACTTTTATGATGTACTTTCTTGACACCAGACTTAACCTAACCATACCTAACCTAACCTAATCAACAAAATAATGATCATTGAATAGGCGGCGCCACGCGATGGCAAGTATACTAAACTGTTTTTTGTTTTCTTAATATTAAAATCAAAATTTTGATTTAATAAAAATAGTGATATACATCAATGTCCTGCTGTGTCATAAGAGCCGCGTCGACACCCATCATATTAGCCAAATGTCTTTTTCCGGATTCGAACTCTTGTTCCTCTTTTAGCATAAAATCTTCGTATTCCTTAGTTTTCTCCAAATAACTGGACATTGCTTTAGATATGGCAGCCCTTCGAGTATTCTTCTGCGGATCATCGTTGTCATCCAATTTCGGTTTTATGTCGTGACGGAAGAGCGGATCGAATCCAACTCGCGGTTCGTTAGCTCTTCTAATGACGTTGTTCTGTATGAGTGTGTCGTACTTCGTCTCAGATGGCGTACGAAATCGCGTGCGAATCGCTATTACATCGCAAAACGCTATCATTTGTCGATTGTTTGATATTAGTATGTGTTTGTAGAAATTATTACACTTTAATGCCAACATTTTCAATGTTTTAATCAATTAGTAATTGTGGTTAAATTGTTTAAATACGTATAATTAATTAATTTTGATTTGATTTGATTATTTCTCTCAAAATATCACACATTTTTGAATTGTATTATTATTCATAAAATACGTTTTTATATGAATCAGTTTAGGGTTTTGTAGTCAATGAAACACCAAAACAAGCAAAAAATGTAAGGTACTGTCCTAATTCGCTGCTCCCATCGAAAGTTACAACTATCGATTCCTTGTTTTTTATTATAAACAAAATAAAAATACGCATAAATCATAATAAACGACATTCTCGCAAATCACTTGCAATAAAGAATTTCAAATGAACTTTCAATATAAGCTCTAATGATTGAAAATGTTTAATTTTTCAAAACCGCCAGTCATTTCCATTACCACACACTTTATAAGTTTTTAATATTGAAACTTTGAAGGACCTCAAGGATCGCAACTCTTCTTTTCACTCTTAATCAAAATTTTTTTGAAACATGTATTCTTTAATATCCTCTACCAAATAAAACCGTGGGTTCAAAAACTTCAGTTTAATACACTTAATAGCATGGTGTCCCAAGAGGGGATCTGGGTTTGTATACCCCCCTACCCAAAATTTTTGGAGTACAAGGACGCAATAAATTGATAATTTCGATACGTTTTTTGGCCAAAAGTGAAAAGTTGTGGTTTAAATCAGATGAGTTTACCCACTCCCCTCAAAAATTCTGAAAAATTCGAAAGGAGATCATCCGACCATGGGACACCCTGCTTAATCATCCCTCGTAATTTTTAACTAACCCGCTCTATATGCAATTACTGAAAAATGAAAAATAAATATTGGTTTGTCGTTTATTATTGTTAGACTCGGAAAGATATATTTTCCGAAAATTCGGTGAGCTATTAAACAAAATTACATGAATATTTTGGAAAAATTAAAGAAATAAGTTAATATTTAAATATATTTTTAACTTTTTATATTATGGACATTTCACGTTATTTATTTAAAATAAAACGATGTATTCTTATTATTTTAATGTATTACTCCTTAATTTTAATATATTCTGTATTATACAAAAGTTTTGAAAAATAGTTTAAATATATTTTCAAACGTGTGAAAAATGTAAACATTCCAAATAAATAATATAATAATCATTTTTTTAAATTTTTCATTTTCAAAAATTTTTTGAATTATTTGAAACAATTCACTGATTTTCTTTATACAAATAATACTCTATTTCGCGCATATAACTTAAGATTAGAATTAATTCATAAGCTAAATGCTTATATTAAATTATAGGCCAAATAATGTATGAATTATGAGAGCATATCACTCAACAAGATTTTTCGAAATTTTATAAACCCATTATTTATTTAACGTAATGTTCCTGTAACTCATATTTATTGTTTCATGTTTTATTCGTTTCGATTAAATTATTCTTGAGATTTTAACTTTATTTAAGTATTAATAAGACTTATTTGTAAATAGAAAATAGCGAAATACAAAATTTTTTAATAGAACAGCATTTAATGCTAAATTACTTTATGATTTCCAAATTATAAAAAATTATCTAATTATCTTAAAAAGTTATTAAACACAAATAATTATATACAATTAGTTAGTCGTATCGTTAGTTTTCTCTTCCGACGTGGCAGTGATGTTTGCGTCTTCTGAACGATTCGAATCTTTAGGAGAAGTAGCAGTGATAGTCGGGTCGACACTTGTGTCAGACTTTTGTTGGGAAACCACGTCATTAGAATCGGCACTTTTAGTTGTATCCACGGACTCTACAATTGCCACGTTCTGCTCAGTTTCGGACATTTTTGTTCTCAAATATAAACTCGTTAATGTATATACGTTTAAACAGATGCGAAGTAAGCGAAAACTTTTCTCAAACTGCGGATGATGTGCACACAGATGAAAGCATTCAATATTATAAAAGGTTTTGCCCCTTTTATACCGCTGCCAGTTATGAATTGAATTTACGAGTTAGTGTGGTGTGCATAGAATTACAACCACTTGTCATATGAAAATATGTTAAATTCCTGTTTTAGTGGTAGCATTGTAATAAATTTATGCAATTTTTTGCTTACAGGAAACAATTCGTCATTTAAACGGGGGTGTCATTCGGTATGCCAATGTGTGTAAGTAAGCCACAGTTTGTCTGTATGCAAATTTGCCAAATACTTTATTCTTATTTATTTATTCTACTGTACAGTATTGTGCGATTTTTGTAATTTCAGCTGAATATATCATTCCCAATATAAAGTCAATATTGAATCATATTAACATTGACGGGTTAATTAGCGGCACATCAATACCAGCAATTTGCATATTTCAAAGTCCGGCAGCTGTATTATACTGTATAGTTGAGTGCATTACCGAGAAAAATAAGCACCGGTACATAATGAATGACTCCTAACGGAAATATTATTTATCATTACAACAATAAACTTATTTTAAGCTTAATTTACAATATGAATTATTATATTGGTCTGGAATAGCTTTCCCTTCAGTTTTATTAAATCTTATAACTGATTACCTAAGTTAAAACACAAACACTTTTAGAAATTGTCAAAAGCATTAACGCTAGGATTTATTTTGCAAAAAAAGAGAGTTTATTCTCATATTTTGATTCTAAATATATTTCAAATATTAGATAAATATTTTACGCAATAAATAGTTTAAAATAATTCAGATAACACTCTCTTGTTCACGATATCGTCTAAACTTTTACAGAAATATATTTGTTTTTTTATTATATACCGTATTTTATAGTCCGTACCCCATGTGCAGCCCTCATAATATAATTAAGAGGAAAAGTAAAATATTCCATGTATAGTCCGCATCCATGTATTGTCCGCAAAAAATTTATATAACTAATGTAAAGATATAAAAATATTGTAAAACCTCTAAAATAACCTTATATTTAGATAAAATCGATCGATTTTGTACTATAAAACCACAAAACTACATAAATTATTGAAACAAATTAACTTTTTGCTAGTTTTTACTTCAACATATAAAAAGTTTTCAAAATAAGTTTCAATGGGCATGAATAACCCGCCCCTCATGTATAGCCCGCACTGTAACATTTTAAAAGAAACCGACTTTTTTATTGTATAGCTCGCGGGCAATAGTCGCTAAAATACGGTATTTTGTTAAAAATGCATCTCATTAGCTATAGTTTAAAAAATTTAAAATAAGATAATTAATGAAATATGCATAAATAAACACAAATCTGTCACAAATGAATAACGCATTGCTAAACGATGAGTAAAATAGTTGTTGATTGAGAAAATAATTTCAATGACACAAATTAAAAATATATTACACCTAATAATTTATCAAAACCACTATTCATTATAACCTTAAACAGTTAAAATTTTATTTTTGAAAACACAGTTTACCTTTTTAAGCATTTATGAGCAGTAACATCATCGTCCATTTAGTCTTAATATAAAATTGAGGATATAATGAAAATTAAAAGGAAAAAACAATGAGCTTAACAACTGTTTAGAAATGTTCTAAAACTTGTCAGAATATAATACAATAAATACAATATCAGATAACATGTGTACAGTGTTTTGTAAAAAATTATATATTATTCTATGAAAGCCACATGTTATTAACGTATAAGCCTTAAAAAATATTCATCCGTTATGTCTGGCATAATAAATAATGTGTACTTTAATTTTATTATCATAAAAATATTTAAGTGGAATAATAAAGTTTATTTGTTTAATTCTTTATATCAACACATCAGGATTTAAGGTGTTTCATGCAAATACAGAATGATAATCAGGATTTCACGCCACATAATAGGAAGTTTGCAAAATTTAATAACAATTTTTTGCATTTTTAATTTTCACGACATAACTGATTAATCTCTTACTCCCATCTGTAAGATTACAAAACACACTTTTTTACTTGACTGTAATATTTCATTAAAATTGCATATTTGCATAAACTATAAAATAACTTTATGCCTAAGATTATATATAAATAGTATACTGTATAACGTTATACCGGTAGCGATAAATTCAATTCGTTGTTCAGTACACTGAAAATAAGACTAAACGCTTATCTCATTTCAAGTTATACCGATCGGTACATTCATAGACAGTAACTGAAAATAGCTATTACTGTATAAATGTTTACAATAAATGTTAAAATAGAAAATTGGGTTTAAGAGTTTTCTAAAACTTTAATAATTTACTCAAACAGAATTAAATAAATTTCGTTAACTTTTTGATAAATAGCGCAATTAAAAATAACACAAACTACAAATTATAAATTTTAGCAATTTATGTGTAATCACGAGCGCATATTTTCTTTTTGCTATCTTTACGATTGGCTCCAAATTAGTATCTGATCTCAATGTGATCACATCCGTGACCATTCATGACTTTGACATCAAATGCTTGCTATGCATGACTTTTACGCCACGCATCGGCGACCCTCTCTTCTCTCAACTGCTGCACACACACTCTTCACAGATTCACAGACACATACTGTATTTCTAAATCAATTAAGAAATTTAGTCTATCTATTTAATCAAGAAATTAGAAAATTAGTAATTAAACTTAAATGCATTAAAAATTTGTATATTTTTCAAACTTCTTAATTTCGATTTGTAATCAATAAAAATAGTAAAACTGGATGTACAGGTATATGGATATTGACAGTGATAAATATTTTTTCGCTTATAATAATTATAAATAGCATTTAAAATGAATTATTAATTACAAGACTAAATACCGCTTAAATAATCATGCAGTATTCAAAATGATGTGAATGCACTGTGAAAGTAGTCATAAATGGCACTTAAATTGATTTATTACTTTTTATAGAATTTTAAACACTATAATTGTATAGTTTTCTACAACAAATTCAAAAGATTTTTAAAATAGAAAGTTTTCTATCAAAGAATGCGTCCATCAAAAAATGTTTAAAATAATTGTTCCTAAAAGGTTTTAGAATATTTCGATGTGCATTCAGTCTACTGATCATATCACTACAGTTACTGTTATAACTTAGATGTCCAAAAGTTAACTCACGAGTCAGTTCTAGTACCTGACACTGGACTCGAGTCTTTTGAGGTTTGGGTTCGTAAAATACATAGGTTAGTTTCATTCCAGGTTCGAGTCTCATGATAAATTCATTTTTTCAATAAAATATATAAACGTACATTTCTATGAGTTAAAAACAGCTCTAAAATTTTAGTTTAAGAAACAATGTTTAGGTGTTTAGGTTTATTATTCTCAAAATCAATAAAAGGCTTGAATATACATATAGATTAGAAATTCAGGGAATTCTTTCTTTTTATATATCATAGTTACATTCAATACAATAAAATATGTGAACGAAATATATAAAAAAATGAGCATTTTGAGACCTATTTTATGTTCCTAAAATCCTAAATTTTACTGATTTTCCTCCGGAAACTCTTGATATATATGATAATTAAAGGGCGGATTTTCCGGGACTAAAAAGTGATGAAAACGGGAGGGAACCGGGAACAAAAATGTATTAAAAACGGG
>JAQGAW010004709.1:0-10554 GCA_034698025.1 Phthiracarus crinitus | reverse complement strand
AAAGACATCAATCAATACATGTCAACGAAAGACAATATATGTGTGTATGGCCTCAATGTGGACATAGATTTAATCAACGCATATATTTAAAAAATCACCAAAAAATTCATTACAATAATAAACGCTTCAAATGTATTCGATGTAATAAATCATATCGTCATATAAGAAGCTTATATAGCCATCAATTAATTCATTTAAACACAAAGCCATATAAATGTGAATTTAAAGATTGTAATAAAAGTTTTAGAAGTAAAAATCAAATGGAAATTCATAGATTGACTCATAACAATGAAAAGCAATTTGCTTGTGATTATAAAGGATGTGATAAAATATTTAAAAGAAAAAAAAATCTCAAAGATCATCGAAATCGTCATATCGGTTATAAACCATATAAATGTAATTATAATGATTGTGACAAAAAGTTTTTGACATCATTTGAATTGAATTCACACATACGTTGTAAACATACACGAGAAATGCGTTTTAAGTGCGATTATAATGGATGTGACAAAATGTTTATTACATCATCTAATATGAAGAGGCATAGAAAACTTTGTCTTTTTTCAAATATTAAATGAAAAAACAAAATAAATAAAAAATATCCTTATCTAACCTAACCTTCACCGTAAACGTTGCGATTTATTTAAAAACTTTTTGAATGATGAAAATTAAATAAATATGATTTTTAAGCAGACAGTACTTTTAAATTAACAGAAAAATTTTAAGGAACTAACACATTGTTTTTTAGAATACTTTATGAGTGTTTTAAGAATATTTATTTATTTGTTGATCCGCTTTAATGAAGTCAACATTAGAGGTGGTAAAAGTTTGAAAATAACAGTCCAGTCATGTCCTGCTAGTTGAAATGTTTAGTCCTGTACCGTCCCGTCCTGTTTAAGATAATTTTTAGTCCTGTCCCGAAAATTTTCCGTTTATTGCAATGTTTTAATTTTATGTAACAAATAAATTTTATCGATTTTTTGCCAAATAAACTTAAAACTTTCAATAAAATATTTTTTTTACGTTGTTTGAACACATATTTACAACTTTAAAACTTTTATTTAAAGCTGACATTCATACGAAAAGTACACTGAAATTGGGTGCAAACAAACGTTGTATAAAATAAAAGTTTTAAAGTTTTAAAAACTTTCAATTAATTCATTTCATGTGTATAAAATGCTTATAAGTTGAAATTTGATAAAATTAAGCGGCAAATTAAAAAAATATTTGACACATTAATTCGATCAATTAGAGATTTTCGGGATTTTGTGAACAAAATCTAAAAGCCTGTCTTGTCACGATATTTTTGTGTGACAATCCCGTATCGACAAATCCCGTACAAATTTGGTCAATCCCGATCCTGTTCCGTCCTGATAACTTTTCCATATCTAGTCAACATTACAAAAATTGATGCTTTGGGAGATAAAAACGAAATTAGAAGCGTATCATAAGAAAAATAGAACCGAATTAGTACGCGTTATATTAATCTTAACCATAGTTACACAAAGTCCGAAACAAATGGGGGTCAGATCCTGCAAATCTCAATTTTTAGATGGGGGATCAAACTCATCTGATTTAAACAACAATGTTTTTGGCATTCGGACCAATTATTTCCTCGACAAAAGCCTAAACAAAAATTAAAAACTTCATTTAAATATCAAAAATTTCAAATGTTTTCGTTTAGAAGAAACCATTAATGAGAAAAGCTTATTTAATACAGTATTATTTAATTCATATAAACAATAAGCCATATAAATGCCATTTTAAAAATTGTGATAAAAGTATTCACGTGATGATGCATTAAAAAGTCATTCATTCACACATTGCAAGCAAAAATCATTTATTTGTAATTTTAACGGATGTGAGAAAAGATTTTCGCGTAAATTATCCTTTAAAGAACATATGAATCGTCATTTCGGTTATAAACGATATAAATGTAATTATAATGATTGTGACATCATGTGCATTAAAATCACATATATATAGTATTCACAAACGAGAAATGCTATTTAAATGTACCGTAAATGTGGAAAAATGTTTATTAAATCTTTTAATTTTAAAGCTCATTGCAAACGATGTAAATTTCAATAAAATTTTAGATGTTAACAATATTAATAAAATATTAATTTATTATTAAATTTAATTTTCACACATTTCTAACATCAATTTTTTAAAAAAAAATTTTCTGACATTATTTTTATTAGCATTACCCATCTTTTCCAATTTTAGGAGAAATAATTCAAGTATATAGAAATAAAATTTTAAATATTTGACATATTTTTTTATTTTATCTTAATCTTTTATAATCAGAAATTAAATTTAATTAGTTTTTCCATTAATATAGTCTAGAAATTTCGAACAAATATATCCATATAAAAGTTATTGTTCAATAAGGTAGAGCGGTTAATAAAATTTACAAATATCTTTTCCAATTTTTAGCCCTGGCTTATTTTTGATTCATAGTTTGTTAGACAAAATTTCATATTTTAAGAATTATAAGCCTTGGCTTGCGCTCTTAAAACTCACGAGTCAAGTAAATGATAACTTTATACTTTGTAACAAATGAATGCAATTAAAATTATTTGAGCTGGGATCTCGGGGATTTTAGCAAAGAAAATCGAATAAAATTTATTAAATTTAAAAACTTGTAACACAAATCTTTTTCTCACCTAAAATTCTTTATAACAAAATAATAAATAAATTATTAAAATAAATTTAAACGAAATTTGTTTTAATTTTTAATGAACGAAATTAAGCACAACAATTTTCGAACAATTCGAACAATGAATCTAAATACTATAAAGATTTTGATATAACCTTTTATTTTTTACCAAAAACATTTCATTTATTAAAACTGAAAAAAATTACATTTATTAATAATATGTCAGCAAAAATTAATGTAATAATTACAACAATTTAGTTAAAAATATTTGAATTACAGCCAAAGATTTTAAATTGAGTATTAAAACATTAAATGAATTTATCAAATAAATAACGATTATGTTATCATTTTGAAAAAGATAATAAGTTTTCTGATTATTTTATTGACAAAATTTAAAAACCTTCATAATACTAAAAATTTATTAAATATTAGTTATAAAATCCGATCGAATTTAGCTTTACGTTACGAAAACAAAAACTTCACAAAAAGTATATACATATTTTTCACTATAAAAAATAAAAGAATATTCACAATTATTAACAATAATACAAAATTTTAAAAGAAGTGATCAATTTTTGTTTATAATTTTATATATATCTAACACGTGTAGACAAAACAGCGTTATCTCTTTATTTTATGTAATTTTTGATAATTTAATTTATTACTAGGGCTTTGAAAATCGTTAGAAAACTATTACCAAATCGTTAAATAATCGTTAGAAAAAAGTTTAAAAATCGTTAGATAAATTGTTAAAAAATTTTTAAGCTATATTTAACTTATAAATGAATTTAAACCATCAAAACACTAAGTTTTCAATAAAAACCATAAAAGTTTCAATTACATATTAATAGTTTGAAAATGAAATCTTTATAAATAGAAACTGATGAAAATTTTAATCTAAATTCACTTTTTTATATAAATTTTTAAACCAAGTTTAGAAATTTTTTAATAAGAAAACCATTTCTACTATATTTTTTATATTTTCATCATTTTTAGCTCATTTTCAGTAAATTTTCTTAAAATCGTTAGATATATTTAGAATCGATAGATATGCCAAAATTCGTTAATTTCGTTTGAATCGTTAGAAAAATTTAAGTTAATTTAATATCTACAATGATTAAAATTATGTCATGAATGGGTCGAATTAAGAAATTCGTTTGAAAATTTAAATCGTTAATTAACGATTTTCAAAGCCCTAATTATAACTATATGAAAATTATGTCACAAGTTCAATGATATCGATTTAAATAAACTATAAATGTTATTGGTTTACAAGAAATTCATTTGCAGTATAATATCGATTTAGTATAAATTACATAAATAAATTTTAACAAATAAATTATTAAAATTTAAAAATATGTTTTATAATTTAAAAATCATTAATTAGTCGATTATATTATCCAAAAATAAGTTTTAATTAAGTAGTTCCGCAATAATTTAATATTTGATCAAAAACTTAATGAATTTTCTATGAATCATTTATATTAATATAGTTTTAGAAAACATAATTGACAAGTTTTATGGTATTATTATAATGCTAATCATATTTTACTTTTGCGAATTCATTAAGTTTAAAAATTTTCTTTAAAACTTAATCATTTTATAAGAAAATTTTAGCTGTTTTCCTGACCTATAATATAATTGCTATTATTTTGTTTTATATTATGTTAATATCTCACTTTATGTAGTGTATTACTGAATCTACTGAATGCATGGCATTAACAAATTTCCATATCATAATTTATGTCTCAAAGGTTGTCTGTCTATTGGTCGGTTGGGCTGGTTTGGGGTTCGATTGGGCTGGGATGGGGTCCGGGTGCCTTGGATGGGATCCTAGTACTATTAAATCCCAACACATTTCTCCTACACAACCCTAAAAGACAAAGAAAGACTTAACCAGCTTTAAAACACTTCTCCATACCTAGTCGAACCCTACCAGATCATAACAGATTCCACCACACTATGTTTGACCCCGAAAATTGAAATAGTCAACCCTCCCCTACCCAAAATTTTGAGATTTCAAGGACAAAACAAGAACGACACGTTATCATTAGGCTCACTTTCTTGGACCTTTCTCATCTGCGGACACACAGACAGACGGACAGACGGACGGACATAGTCAAAAGCATAAGCTCGACTTCTCTCCGAGAAAGTGAGCTAAAAATTTAAAAATTTGAAAAATATTTTGTCGTATTGTAAAAAATTGTGCATCAAATCCGATGAGATTTTGGACCCCCTTAAATTTTGGTCAGTTTTTAAAAAATTATCGTTTAAATTCGTTGTGTATTTTTGTGGAAGCGTGGATTAAGCTTTCGATAGAAAAATATTTTTTAAGAAAAATTTTTTGCCCGGAAGCAAAAATATTGTCCGCTAAATTCGGTGAGTTTGACGCACCATAAAATTTTGAAAAAACTCGAAAGGATACCCCCTAGAGCATCAGACCTTGGGAAACCCTGCTACATAACATTGGCCATGAAACATGTTTATTAGTCTTATTGATAGCGCTGCTATGTTTCATATAATAACATCAAAATGGATATATTTAAGAATAGCATATATTTATTTATTTATGGAACGTAAATCGGGGTTCGCTCAGAATAACCGCGACTTACAGACCGTTAGGATCTCTATTCTTGCCTTTGAGTACTGCCGAGACGGGTCCGGTGTTCCAAACACGGGCCCGGTTTATCGTCTGACGGTAAACAAGGGTTTTGGGGGTGTCCACCAGTTAACAATTTGTTAACGGATACTCGCAATGCTATACCTGACCGTTTGGGTTCCATATTCAATCGATATCAACCAAACGCCAAGACTTGTGTGTTATTATGAATAAGAGAAAGCGTGTTTCAATGAATGTATTTTATTTATAAAATACTTTAACTTCACAAATACAAAGTAACAAAGTAATCACAAAAATAGTATAATTGTTATAAAAGTACAAAAATAGTTATTAATAAAAGTGAGATCAATCTAAAGCACTATCGCTAAAGTAATTTAAAATGTACTAAAACTAAATATAAACAGATCTGAATAATAATGATTGAGTATCGCGTTTATATACGCGTCGATAATGATATGATATGAATGCGATGTGCGGTATGATTGGTTGAACTCAATATACAGGTTAAGCCGATCTGAATGAGTGAGGATTATAGGGGCGAAAGCGATCTTCTCGTTCCAACTGCCCCCATTAGGACGCCGCGTCCTCGTGGCGAATGTATGATTGCTGGCCTCTCTTCGACGATCTGTATCTCCTCCTCGGATTGATTAGCGTTTGTAGGGCTCGGAGCCCTCCCAACGGCAGCACTAGGCGCTATTGGCTGTTGCTTTTGTCGAACTGGTGGCTCTGGCCATTGAATATTTGTTTGGAGGCTTGTGGCTCGTGGAATGAAAGTCGTCCACGAAACGTAACCAGATTTTTAGGCATCATTGGCATTTGGACACATAATAAGTGCGCGTAGTGTCCAACATTACTGTTATTGATTGCTCTAACGTATGTCTCTAGTGTAGTCAGACTACATTTGAGATGCAATGCCTTGCATTGCATCACTTAAAACTTTTCCGATATTTATAAAAGTTTTTATACGATATATATATAAATCAAGCTGATTTCGGTTCTAAACCGAACTCTAGTTAAACTTCTGAAGTGTTAGAATTTAGCTAAATAATTGGTTATTAATAATAATAAATGTAATAATTAATAATTGGGATAAGAAAAGGAAAAAAAATAAAATTATTGGGCATTGTCTGAATGAATAGAATAATTGGCTATTTCTGAATAATATTTAAGGCTAAAATAATAATCTAAAAATTGTTTAAAATAGGAAATTAGAAAGTGAAATAAGTATCGGATTTCCGATTTATATACAATAATAAAGTGGTCCAAAGTTAATTGTTTATTTTTCACGTGTACGCCAAGCGTACACGAGAATAGACTCTTTGAGAGTCTACTCTCGTTATGATTCACTAAACTCTTTTGACAATTAGTGAGATTAAAATTCTTTACGACTGAAATATTTGGTGTCTTTGGAATTTTCGTTGAATTACGAGAACTCTCTGACTTAACTACAGAATTTTCTTTCTTAAATTTAATCTTTCGAAAATTGGTATTTATATTTTGTTTCGTATAAAATTTATTTCAAATCGATTCAGGTTTTTCTCTATCATAACGAAGCTTAAGTCTTCCTGCTTTATTATGATTTTCTGCTAATAAAACTTAGTCAATAGTTTTTAAGAAAACAGTTTTCCTATTTTCTTTTATTTTCTTGCGACGATATTTCCTACTTTTCAATAGGTTTTGAAAAATCATTTCACGTGACTCTTCATATAGCGGTAGTTTGCCAGGCGGACTACATCCTGGGGCAGAAGCTGCCCTCCCCTTAAAGGGTGAAACTTTACTCTAGTTTACTTTTGGTTTAAAATGATCTTCCATCTGATAGTCTATAAACTCGGGTATCGCAGGCTTAGAGTTTTCGACTATAATTTGCTGTTGAATTGGTTTATTGGTAATTGTCTATTCCGGGTTCGACATGCAAGCCTATGGCTTCGTAAGCAGGGTTTAATTGAAAAATAAAATCTTTATTTAAATTTAGATCGACCGGTAAACGCGCGACCACGGTCTGACCTTGTTGTACGGTAAAGGGCTTTTTACCCTTTACTTTAGGGATATCATTAACTTTAGAATATAGTGGGTCTGATCGTTTAGGCATTACAGTCCATTGGATCGGGTCAGACTTTAATTCATTAAATCGCGCTGTTTTACATGAATTAATTTTAGAGTAACCGCAAGTGCATGCTTTATGCTCAACGCTCGAGTCATTTTTATCTGCTATCTCGCGCATTTTATACGGTATGGGTCCATCGCCTGGTTCATCCAACCAGCGATTGAAGTCGATCTGATCGGCTAAACCGATCGCTTTAATTCTCCGGTAAATAATTATATTAAAGGATCGCTGAAAGTCTGTGCCTAAAATAATATCAGGTGTTACGCCTCTCATAACTATGACATCCATTTTTGTTTCATGTTCAGAATATACTAATCTAACATTATTTAAGACATATAATGGCTTTTCGCGGGTCCCGTTTGCTAATATCATTGGGTCGCCATTTAAGTCTTCTTTATTATATTTAAAGCGCTTATACAGTTCGTCCGCGAGTTTTGGATTTAAAAGAGTACGTGTAGTACCAGTGGCCACTAACGCAGAAATTAATCGACTAACTCCCACTTCAATCCCTAATATCGGGACGCCCCCTGATTTCTTATCATCATTAGATTTTCTTTCATTCAGTGATTTAACACTTTCAACTAACTCTATAACTGATGAGGACTTATTACTAACTTTACCCCAACCAGTATTATTGGACACTCTCTTCGTGTTACTCTTTTTATTCCATTCTATTTCACCGCAACTATTCGCTTCGCTAGTGTTCGAAACAACGCCTACGGCCGCTACCAGGGGCTCGGCCTTAGGGGTATAATCCCTGGCTTTTCTATATTTGTCATAATTAGCGTTCACTCTATCCTGATCTACAGCTATATCGCAACCGCTAACTCTATGACCCTTTTTCATGCAATTAAAACACGTGTCGTTAGGTCTCGGAATACCGCGGCTATTATTGTTAGAGTTATTATTATTACTTGAATGGTTCGCATTAGGCTTGCGATCTGTATCGCGTTTTGTTTTGTCTAAGAAATTTCTAAAGTTTCTGTCGAATGGCTTTTTATCCTTTTCGCTGTGATCATTATTATTATTTTTATTTTTAACTTGACTTTTGAAGTCAGACGAGTTGTTTGTCTTTGGGGCAAACTTCTCGGAACGCGCTTTAATACATTCTAAATCTCGAACGCGCTCTTCTAAGTCCAACATTGTTTTGCAGTCGAGTACTGACGAATTAAAAGGTGCGCGCAGTCCCTGTTTTATACACGAGACTAAATCTCTACTTGGGAACGTCATTTCCATTTGAGACGCTATGCGCTGCACTCTATATACATAATTGATAGCGGTCTCATCTTTAAATTGGTATGACCGGAGGATCTGACTCTGAAGATCCAATTGCAAATTTTTGAGTGTGAAATCGGTCCGGAACCGCTCGAGAAACTGTTCCCAAGTAATATCCCTGAGCCCAAACTTTCCCTTATACCTGTCCGCTTCGGTTCCCTCTAATGAAAACCTAACCGTCCGAGCCTTAATCTCGTCATTCCATCCATTGTTCTGCGCTATTGCTTCAAACTCTGCTAACCATTCAACTGCCGACTCTTTACTGGTTCCTTTAAATTTGTTGGGCTCAACCTTCACCAAGGTTGGGGCCACTCGGGTCCTGGACCCGGCTAAACTTGCAATTAGAGCCTGAGTCGTTTCCTGGTTTGCGCGTTGCATTTGCATAAACATTTGCATCATTAGGTTGGGGTCAAAATTAGTATTATTATTAGTCGCTTGACTATTATTGTTTAAATTATTATTATTCATATTCAAATTATTCGCTGCATTTGGATTATTTGAATTTGAATTGTTCCCTATATTTGCATTATTCGGGAGATTATGGTTATCTTTATTAATATTATTATCTGAGTTCGAGTTGTTATTCGAGACATTGGCTATATTAGGGCTTATGATACTTTGATTACCCTGCGTTGGAGGCTGATTAGGGTCCGGGACCCTGGCAGTCACACTCGTCCCGGACGAGGTACTGGGGTTAGTACCGCTTGCGTCGGGATTTTGATTTAGTAGCCTATTCTTTAACTGCAAAATTTCTAACTCTAGCTCTTTCTGTTTATTCTTAAGTGCGCGGTTCTTACGATGCCATTCATCGCCCTGTTTGCGCATATAGTCAACTAAATAGGGGTCGAAACTCTGACCATTGTTAGTATCGTGGAACTGATCATTATGATCGTCGTCATCGTCAGTATCATCATATAAATGTTCAAAATCATGGTTATTGTTATAATTGATTAAATTGCTATCGTGTTCGGTATCTATGAGTTCGTTACTCATTGTTACTGTTTTCTCTTTTCTATTAATAATTTTAAGCTCAACGTGAGGGGATTTAATCGCTAAACTTGACCTCTTTCTGCGAGTCAGCATAAACTTTTCAAATCGCTTGCAAAGTATTTCGCTTGCAGTGAATTATTTTCACGTGAATTTGAGAATGTGTTCAAAACACGTCTTCAAGGCTTACTTCCAAAGTAAGCTAACTTAATATAAATTACAACTGTGCTGTTCTAAAGACACAGGTGTGCGCTAAATATAACTCAAATTTCGATAGAAATATTGAGCGTATGCTATTTTAGTTTGCGAGTGAACTAAACGCAAACTTAAACTTCTGATAATCTGTGAGTAAACTAAACACAGATATTGTTCTATACTAGATTTTGTGATAAATTCTGAGTTCAAAAACTTCGATAATGTGTTCTAAACACAATCGAAGCCTTATTCCTGGAATAGGTTTCGCGCCAAACTCCAAGAAAATAATTGCTGTTAACTCTAATATTTTACGCTTTGATCGCTTGTTTATAGCTATTTATTTCGCTTACGGCTATGCAGGTGTTTTAAAAGCTTCAACAAACTTTTTACGCTAATGTCACGCTAGTGACCAAACTTTTCGCGCGGATTGTACCGATAGGTCTAACAATCCAGATAAAGGTATTCTAAACCTTTAGAGCTCGCTGGGCGCTGAGAGTTTATAGGAAAGCGATAAAAAGATGGAGTTTTTATCTACCCCGCACCTCCACCAATTTGGAACGTAAATCGGGGTTCGCTCAGAAATAACCGCGACTTACCGACCGTTAGTATCTCTATTCCTTATTCACCTCTGATTTTGGGGTTGTGTTCCGAACACAATCCCAATTTATCGTCTGACGGTAAATAGGGTTTTGGGGGTGTCCACCAGTTAAC
>JAQGAW010004708.1:0-10558 GCA_034698025.1 Phthiracarus crinitus | reverse complement strand
TGTGTGTGCCCTTGAGTGAACTGGTTTTGCATCGTTGGGAACGAGTGTTTTTTCATTCGACTCAAATGTCAATTTTCTTTTGTTTGTCATAAAAATTGGTTGTGAGCCGACTCATTTTCCTTTCAATGACTGAATGCGTTGTGTGATTTGCAGTTCTCTCATTTGTTTGGGATTTTGACTCATGAAATGGAATGTGTTTCATGAGCCTTCAGCGATTGATTTGTTTTGTCTATTGACAAATGTTTTTCAGAGTTTTTTGTAATTTGAACTGAATTGCAGTGCATTGATGATTGAGTCTCGTAATTACTTCCTGTTTTCACTCGATTGTCAGTGTTCTGATTTGTTGTTTTGGGTTTCGATTGACGTGTTTATTCAATCGATTTATGTGTTGTGAAATGACTGCTTTTCGTTTCATTTTGTTATTTTGCTGTCGTCTCACTCAATGTCTGTGGTGACAAATGATTTACCTCGCATTCCATTTCTGAATTTGTTACCGATTCAATTCGATCTGTTGTTTCCAATGGAATCAAATGATGCATTGACTTATCTTTCTATGTACGCCACACATATGGTGCGAGAAGGTTGGCGTGTGATGTGAATTCGTGAATCGTTGTGTTGTCAGTTTTGTCGATTAGTTGGAGCCGAAACGTTTCATGTCCCTCCTTTTCAACGATTAGGCACGGCGCCCACCACCGGGAATTGAGTTTGTTTCCGACCTCTTTGTGATTGTGCGGCAATCGATAACCAACTGCGTCTCCGATTTCGAAATCTGATCCCTTTGATATTAGCGCTTGTTTTTGTTGCGTTTTTGATTATCGTTCACGTGATCGTTTCCAAGCCAGTTGTCTTGCCTCTTCAACATGGATTACAGTGACATCTTCTGAGCCATTCCCGTACTGAAGAATCTCAGCTTAGAAGCCCGTAAACTAATGAATTTTTCTGTTGATGTTTTTGACAACTGTTTGAACGAGTGATGATCACTTAGCCTTTTGGTTATTAGTTAAGGCGATTCTGAGCCCATTTAATATTTATTTGTTTGTTCTTTCACAGAGAACGTTTGCTTGGCTTCGATATGGAGTCGTGAAGAGATGTTTAACTCGATTTTGATCGCATGTTAGGAAATTTTCGAAAGGTTTTGATGCGAAATTGGTACCATTGTCTGTCAGAAGTGCCTTTGGTGTTCCAATATTGTCGAAAATGCTTATCAATACCCCAATCATCGCCTCGGCAGTGATGCGTTTGACTGACTTTGCCCAAACGAAGCGTGAATGAAAATCCACAAAAGTGATGCTGAATTTCACAGCGGTTTAATTTGCAGCGATAAAAGTGGAAACCAGTGATAAATGCTAATTGCTTGTACTGTCTTCTCGATGCCTTGGTGTCCGATTTTGTCGTGAAATTTTTGAATTGTTTTTGAGATTTCCGATTTCGGTATTACAACCTTGTCCTTTCCATGAACTCTGACGAACGCTAAACCATTTATGAGAATTGGTTTACGCAACACATGTTGTTTGTCAATGAATTGGTGGGGTGTAAAGTGTAGAATTGCGTGTCTGGAGAGCGCGTCTGCGACTTTGTTTGATTTTCCAGGTCGATGCGAAATTTTGAAGTCGAATGGGCTGAGTCTGATGGACCATCGAAAGAGTCTGGAGTTTGGGTTTATGACACTGAAAAGCCATTGAAGACCTGAACAATCCGTGACGACTTCGAATCTGATGCCTTCAAGATAAGCACGGAAGTGCTCAATTGCTTTGACGACAGCCAAATATTCCCACACTGGCGCACTATAACGAGCCTCGTTTTCATTTAGTCTGCACGACCAATAGTGGATGACTGGTTGGTCTCCATTTTCTCGTTTCTGTGTGAGGACTGCTCCGAGACCTGACCCACTGTCATCTGTTGTGATAACGATTGGCAATGTTGGATCGAAAATTGTGAGAACTGGTGCTTCAGTGAGGATTCGCTTGAGCTCTTCGAAGGCTTGTTGTTGTTTTTCTCCCCAATTGAAAACCACATTCTATTTTGTCAGGTGTGTCAAACTTGATGCGATTTTGATGAAATTTGAAACAAAATTTCGGAATAAATTCGCGAGTCCTACGAATTATTGGATGTCCTTTGCAGTCTTTAGCTGTGGAAATTCTTTTACCGCTTTGATATTTGTCTTCGGAGGGCTTGACTTTTCCACTTGAAATGACATGTCCCACAAAATTGACCTCTGATTGGAAGAATTTGCATTTTTCTCGTCGCAATTTGATTCCCTCTTGAGACAAACGATCGAGAATTTTCATCAATTGTGATGTGTTCATCGATTATTGCCGTGTGGACGTGAATGTCGTCAATGAACAGAACGATTCTCTCTTCGATAAAATCTTCGAGAATGCGTTTCATCTCACGTTGAAAAGCGCTTGAACTGTTCATCAGCCTCATTTGAAGCATTAACCACTCAAATTGACCGTTAGGGACCAAAAACGCGGTGATTTCGACGCTGTCTGAATGCAGAGGGATCTGCCAGAAACTCCATGCAACGTCCAGTTTGCTGAAAACTGCGGACCCTTTGAGTCGATCGATGAGATCTTGAATTCTGGAAAGTGGATGAATCTCAGGAATGGTGAGTTTGTTGACTTCACGAAAGTCGATCACTGTTCTGTGTGTTCCATCGCCTTTCGGAACCAGAAACATTGGTGAACTCCAAGCTGAGTGATATCTTCTGATGACACCCGCTTCCAAAAGTGAATCAATATGTTTTTGAATTTCCTTTTCTCGTTGAACGGACATTCGAAATGGCTTTTTGTTCACTGACACTGCATCTGCTTTCATTCTGATTTTGTGTTGACAATTGCGAACCCGTCCTAAGACCGTTGAACTGTTTGTGAAGACGTCCGTTCGATTGAGAATTTCCTCTACCATCATGTGAGGTGTAATGTGACTCTTGTTTGCCATCTCAAGTGTTGGTGTTATTGTGTGGACGACTGCTGTGTTCTTGAATTGAATTCAGAGATTTACTCTGCGGGCTAGATCGAGTCCAATGAGCATATCGTGAATGAGGTCATTCAAGAAATGATCTGTTGTTCGGAACGTTTGTCCAGAGATTTCAATGTTCACGTCAACCGATCCAAGTGTTGCATTATAACCAGCGATGAGCGTCAGCGGAATTGACGACTTTGTGTCCCATTAAATGTTGAGGCGGTTTGCGGTCTTTGAAATCGCTGATTGTCGAACCAGTGTCGATGAATGGCCTGAGTTGATGTCCAGTGAGTCGGATGTCAACTGTGACGAGACAATAGCTTTGAATTGTGTGAGTGGAAGCGGAAGTGGTTGATGCGTTGCTGTTTGCATTGCGTCGCTTGTGTTGACGGCGCTTCCTTTTTGAGTCACGGGCAATCCTTTATTCAATGCAATTTGTTGTCACGGAAAGCCTTGCAAATCGGACACGGAATGGTTGGAGGTTTTGAAAATTCGAGTTGAGGCCTCGTTTTGTTTCGATCCCAATCTTGGATTTGGTATTATTTTCGCCTTCTTTGGTATGTGTTTGGTTTGACTGACCTTGCGGACGATTACTGTTTGTGAGTTTGTTTTGTTATTCAATCTGAAGAGCAATTTTGAGCCACTATTCTGGCGTTTCTTGGAGTTGAACGCGAATGAGAAGTCCTCTTGAGAGAAGTGCCACTTGATTGGTGTCGTCTTGACCAGCGAGTTGCAGGAGTCGTCGCTTCTCATTGAAGTAAGATTCCATCGTCTCTCCATGTCTTTGTGTCCTCTCAAATGCTTCTTAGAGTGTGTTCCGTGTCGTTCGACCATATCGAGTGTTCGCCTTCGCTTTGAATTTATTCAAACTCATAGTTCGAATTGTTGGTGCGATTTCCCGAATGAGCCATCGCACTGCTTCTCCAGACAAATGTCGACTCATGGCACTGATTCGCTCTTTGTCTATCCAGTTTCAGTTGCGATTTCGAAAATGGTGAGCCAGTCTTCGATTCTGATCAGCCCATCACTTCCAGTGAAACTGTCAATCATTTTTCCCATTGTGTTCTAAGATGTGCTTTGAGATTGGATCACTGATGTGTTCTGAGCTGGACTCGTGAAGTCGAATCGCTGCATCGCTGATGTCTGATTCGGATCGCCACGCGTCTGACTTTGACCTCGAATGGGTGACTGATTCCTTTGTGGTGAAACATCTGGTGAGTTTGATTTTGAGTGACTTATGTTGCCGCTCGTGTTGAACTCCTCGTTTGCATTGGTGTTGTCGTTTGAGACAATGCTGCTCTCCGTCTTTGCGTTCTTCGTTGCATTGCTCTCTATGTTAAAAACCGGAAGTTGTGATTTGCACGTATTTTCCGTAAATTTTGTTCTCGAAATCTTTCGTAATCCTTCCTACTGCGCCAAATTGTGACCCGTTTTGCTGAGATGTCATAAATAAAAAAGATTGTTTTTCGATTTCGTTTAAACAAAATTTATTTTGAAGCAAATTTTGAATGCGATACAATTTGTTTGGAAAACAATAATATTAAAATTGAGAAACTCTCCAAATGAGTGTTGAATGCTAGAGAGCGAGAAGCAAAAAAAGAATGCCCTTTAATATGGGCTAAAAGGAGTCACGAAAAATGAGTGTTTGCAAGAGGGGTGGTCTCTATGGGCTCTAAATTTAAAACCCTTTTCCCATCCAATAAATTTTTATTATTAATAAAAACTTTATTAAAAACAAATATGTCTAAATTTATTTGAAGCAAGGTATCATTAAGTGACACTATTGACGACCCGGTAACAATAATTGGTCATCTGGCACCCCAAGATCAAGATTATTGGAATCTCTCGAATCATAAAAAAGCTCTAACCATATAATTGGCAGCCCGAACAACATTGACTGATTACAAAAGTATGAGACTTACCGCAAGCTATTTGAAGTCATCTGGCAATCATATTAACACTGGCTTCAAAAGAGAATCAAAGTCATCCAATTGCAGCAAACGTTGGACAACAAAAGATTGTAACAAATATCCTGTTATAAGCCTTTGAAGAAAACAACTTAAAGTCACCACTAATCAATTGGAACTTCTAGCGGTCGTCAAACAACAAAATAACAAAACAGTAACCGTTCGCCTAACTGTCGACTCTCTGACGAATTCCGGGCTTCCGAAGAATATTGATAGTTTATTAACAGCATCATTGCAAAGAGCCGTTTTATTAAAAGCAATTAATGCCTGTGGTCATAATTACAACAAAACGAAATTCGAAACTAAGCAATAAACAAAGCCACATTCATCACAATTAAATACCATCGTATGGAATAACTGGTGGAAGCGTGAGGAGAACGGTTTTAAAGGTTAAATGTTTCATGTTTGTTGTCTTTAATATTTATGCAAAATAAACGCGAAATAATAAGAAAATTTAAATATATGACTGTAGTTATAGACAGTTTTGATCTTTTCAAAACACTTACTTTTAAACAATTTACTAATGAAGACGAAAGTTTTAGACTTGAAATTTGTAAAGACATTTATTTAAATAAGTTTGTAACTGAAAATGCATTTCTAGCTAATATGTGAATCAAAAATCAAGTAATAAAGGGAGAAGTTTCTCGAAATACTGTATAAGTTTGCGAAAGAGCAAGACATGAGTTTGTCCAAAATTGACCCAACACAGAAACCACATCCGAATTGATAATAAATGTGCGCAAAGATGAAATGGAAGATTTGTAATAAAGTCAAAATATATAATAGATCAAATAATATTTGGAACAGATTTGTATTTCCGCCATTTTTGCTTCGATGATACAATTTTTAATGAACAATCAAAATATGCGCAAATATACATAATATATTGTTTTATATTAGGCAAAATAGTAGCAATAATTATGGGATATCTTCTATATGAACAAACATACAATATATTATTAAGTTTTTTTAAACAACATTTATTAAAACTAAATATAAACTTTAACTCAATGTTATAAAGATTGTATTAACTGATTACTATTAGGGTTATTTTTTATTACACACAATGTTCATAAAGTAAATCTAAAGATTTAGTGCTGAAAGTTTCTTATCGTGACAAAGTATATGTTATATGTTGTATAAGAATGTTTGTTCGAGAGCTTTTAAGCAACAAACACTCTTATAAACTAATATTCATTTTTTAATATGTAATAAAATTTACTTACATTTTAAAACTGTTTTTAACTTATTTCATTATAAAAATTTAGATATTAGAAACATGAAAGTTATAGACACATGAAAAAATAAAATGTTTTATTATATTAACTATTTTGTATACTATTTTTTTAATATTAAAAGTTTTTGAAAACTTTAT
Organism: Phthiracarus crinitus; assembly: GCA_034698025.1. Lineage (NCBI taxonomy): Eukaryota > Metazoa > Arthropoda > Arachnida > Sarcoptiformes > Phthiracaridae > Phthiracarus > Phthiracarus crinitus. Next base: position 4,252 of record JAQGAW010004708.1, on the reverse strand, counting down.
ACTATATATAACTTTAGACAATAAAAGGTTTTTGTGTCATTCTTACGCTTTTTACACAATTATTAACCATTGCTTTATCTCTGGTGATGACAGAGCTAGTGTTGACTCGTCAACCATTCAAAATATATCAGGTATCGAATACTACGAAAGATAATGTCCCAAACTATTCATAACCAAAATAAACTCATCAGTACTTCCAACACTTCTAACACTTTCAGTTCTATCAATAGTGTAACCACAAGTAGTGACAGTAAAACTGTTTGACTATATTTTTGTGTTTGTATATTAAGCAGACGTATCTAAACTGAAACATATTATAATAATTACATTTTATTCAACTTTTTTTATGCGCTGTTAAACAGAATAATTATATTTAAATGATTTTAAGGCAACAATAATATAGTTGTAATTATAATTTCCTGACTTTTTTAAAAAAATGAGTGAAATTATGAATAATAAATTATTTTAAAACTATTTAATAAAAATAAATAAAAATTTCTTAACATATTAACTATACTTTAATACTTGAAATTTCCTAAAATTATTAAAATAATTAATATTAATTTTGAAATGTTGGAAATTGTTTTTGTAATAAAATTAATATTCTTTTTAATCGATTGAATAACATTGAAGTTTTAATATAAATTTTAGAAAATTTTCACAAAATCTTTATTCAAATTTTAAAGTTGAAGCTACGTTATAGAAAAGTTTAAACAAGTATTCAATACAATTTTGCTGTGTATATTAAATTAAAAACTTTCAGGTATGATATTTTTTTAAAAAAATTGTTTTTATGTATGTTTGCTGCTTAATATTAATAATTATTAAATTATGATAGTTTTAGTCATTAAAAATCTGTACGAAAACTAGTCGTAAACAACTTGGTTTGTCATAATTTGGTTTTATTGCTGTTTATTTCTGACATACGTTTGGTATATAATCAATTTTAAACTAAAGGTGAGAATTTAATAATTTTTTATTTTAATAAATGGATAATAAATGATATGATAGTTATAAATAGATCTTCAAAATGAAATGATTATATATAAGCTTGAATCACATTAAATTGAGTCGTTTTAGCTCCAATTCTAAAGACAATTTTTTACTATTTTTACTAATTATTATCTTAAATGCTATTTTTCTATTTTAAATTAAATTTTTTCAACAATTTTAAAAATTATCGTTTAAAACCATAGTTTAACATTCCTCAGCGAAAATTCTAAATTATATTTTAAAGAAAAGAATTGTTTTACAAAACTTTTAAAAATTTCCAAAAAGATACTAAATTAGTCTTCGTCTGATTATTTTTTTTAAAATGACAACTATAAAATTTTTTCTTGAAATTTATGTAATTTTTAACTAACAGTGCTATTTTTAATAACTTTTTAGAACAATTTTGCAGCATTATATAACGTTAATTTGACATGAAATAAATGCTATTATTTTGAAGCTTTAGTTATAAATAAGGATTGTGTTTTCATAAAAAATACTAGAATTTATCTTTACTGATATGACACGAAAATTGTTAACTAACTAATAAAAAGTATTATTTTATATTAATACAACTATTTTGAATTTTTCTTAAAATTAGTTTATTTTTGGTTACGTTCTGTTGGATTACGCACTGGTCTGTTAAATACATTGGTTCAATAAAAAATAGGTGGGATTTATTTTAATAAAGGGATATTATTTTGAACTGAATATTTTAAAAGAAATTTGATTTAAGGATTTGAATATATATGTCTGTCTATCTGTATTTTTTGATTTTAACTTTTAAATAATTTTAAGGTTTGGACTAATAGAGAAAATTTAATTTTGATAAATGTGTTTAATTCCATTAATATTTTGAGGTTTATCTTTATAAACTAATGATTTTTATTATTACGATAGATAAAAAGGTTTATAATACACAGATATGAAACAGTAAGTTTCATACATTTATTTTAATCTGATTTTTAAGAAAGTTTCAATTTTTTAAACCAAACCTTAACAAAATTATTTAAAAATTAAAATCGAATATGTAATAAACAGTATGTTGTTTGATTTCTTGACACTTTGTCTAACTTTATATTTATTAAGGATACTAACTGCTATTTATATTAATTAAGGGATTTTTTAATAACTAATAAGTGCTCCAATTTTTTTGCTTCATTTTTAGAAAGGGATTTCAATAAATTTACCTTTTACGCTGTTTAAATTTAAAATTACTAAACTTATAGATTTGATAATATCTGTCTATCAACTCGATTTTTATTAAAGATAGCAGTCTTTTATTTTAGGATTTTAAATGTTCTTTATATTAATAATGAGATTTTTATATATTTATTAAATTTTAAATTATTATATTAATTGCTCTTTATGAGTGTTTTAAAGTATTAGAAAGTCAGCTCACTGCGAATGTTTTATTTTATTATATTAAATAGTAGTTTTATTATATAAATAAAAAATTATTGTATTTTTTAGTTGACTTATTGCAGAGAAGTAAAGCTTATAGGATTAACGTTGTCTGTCCATCTATCTGTCTGTTTATATCTGTGAATTCTTCATATTTATTAGGGATTTCATATATTCTTTATTTTAATTAAGGGGTTTGTAATCTTTCATAGCACTGACTAGTTTTATAAATTTTCAATAAATCAGATCTCTGTGAATGTTCAGTTCTCGTTTATACAAATTATTGTATTATACAATAAATTTGATTTATAATGATATTAAATAAAGTAAGTCACATTTGTGCACTAAAATAAAATAAATTCAGGATGCATAAGCTTCTAGAAGTGCTCCTTGAGCGAGGGGCTAACTAGAATGCTAAAACAACACAATAGGTCAACACAACAACACAACATTTAACCTCATTTATTTTCTCTCTAAACTATTTACTCTCTTATCACTTACTCTAACTATTTTTAAATTTTCATATTCTTTCTCAATCTATAATAACTAATGATAACTTTCCTATTTTATCATCAACTATGATTCTTAAATTAATTTTTAACTTTTTTCACAATTGTTCTATTCCTTAAACTCTATCCTAATTTATTTTATCTGATGTATGTTCAGAGGTTTTACACCGACGATAAAACTAGTACACCCCATCAAACTGACTGCCATCATACACAACGCCAGTAAAACTGTGCCTTGTAGTATGTATATTGGTGAGTCAAGGTGGTGTCACTAGCAAAATTGTCCAGTAAATACCAATATTCTGTAACTACATTAGAACATCTTTTTCTATATTCTTATTAGACAAATTTCTCTCAATATTTTACTATTTATAAATATCTACAAAATCTTTGTTATCATAAATTTTTAATTATAATTATAATTAAAAATTTATGATAACAAAGGTTTTTTTAATTGTATCTTTACAGGTATGTCTTCGATGAATATAACAGTTTCGAAAAACCAGAAAAAAAATGCCAGAAAGCGTAAAGTTAATAAACAAAAAAAGTCAGTGTTAGCTCTAGAAATGAAACTAGTAATAGATAAAAAAAAGCTTGAAACAAAAATACGAGATTTAGAGTTATCTCGTAAACAGATGTTTAAAAAATTTATAGAGCTAAATAAAAAGAATGCTGATTGGTGTGCCAGAACCAAAGCTGATTATGATAAAGAATATGGAGCAAAATATTCAATGAATGAAAGACTTCGTAATATGTATAAAATTAAAGCAGATATGTTATTAAAAAAGATTAATAAAAAGCAATATAGAATTAATAATTATAAATTTAAATTAGACAATTTGTAAATAAAAATATTATTAATACATTAAATTGTTTTTATTGATTTTTTTTTCTTTTTTATCTAAAGATATGTCTTCAAATATAAAGAACACACAAGTTAATAATAATGAGAAAATAAATATTCAAAATGCAGTGGTAAAAAAACCATGCATTTATCAAACTGCATTCTTGAATATTTGTCAAATCATGTCAGTATTAACATCAACTGTTCTCCATACTGAGAAAATCCAAATTGATAAAAGTATTATAATTTAAATTTTATACTCATATACAAATTACTTTTTCTACAAATTTTTAGATAAAATCATGGAGAAAAAAATTGAGTGTTCAAACGGTACCCATAAAATAAGCACAAATCGACCTGGAAAACAAGCACTAGGTATAATTAAAAGTAATATCAAAGAAAAGGAACTGTTCTATGACTGCTTATGTGGAGACTCCATCAAATTACCATTTGGAAATTTAAACAACACTAATGTTACGGATATCATCTCCAAACACCAACAAAC
>JAQGAW010004707.1:0-10558 GCA_034698025.1 Phthiracarus crinitus | reverse complement strand
ACTACAAAAGTGCTATGTAAGTAAGCATATTGTGTTATACAGTGAAAACAAATCAGTGGTCAATGCTTTGGCTATTTCCATAATGCAAAGTTCACTTTTCATTTTTGAAGAGAACCCATAACTGGTTTGGATGCTATTTTCAATATATAAAGTTCTACTTTCAAAGTTAAAACCCTGTATATTCATAAACTCATACTTTTTAAAAAATAAGCTAAAAATTATAATATAATTTAAAGCATATAGTATTGTTTAGATACCGTACAGTATTTAAAATTATGTAAATAAACAATTATTATAACAAAAGTAACAAACTATTGTTTAAAAAATGGTCACATAAGTAAAAGTTTTGAATATTATTGAATAACATAAAGTAAGGCGCAGTGCGAAAACAAAGTGTTTCAATAGTAATGATTATGTGTAATATTTGATTTAAACCACGAATCTATAATTTTCGTTCCGAAATCACGTATATTTCGCAAAGTATATATCAAAATATAAAAAGTTTGAGCAAAAAAATTCAAAGCACTTCAAATAATATGGCAAACGGAGGGTAAATAACGATATGTCTAAAATTTATATATTATAGAAAAGAAATCACAACCAAAGTGACTAAAGTGTTCAATTTGTACGGTTTGTACGGTTTGTACGGTTGTATTGGTATTTTCAGGGGCAGTGTCCCCGTAATCACATACTAGTCTGGAGACACAACTAGACCTTGTTTGCACATTCACCCAAATTATATGTTTGGCAGAAGCGGTATTTTGGTTAAAGGTATCACAATTGCTAATACATTTAAGAAGATGCTTAAAAGCGCTGGTTATCCAACCAATTAAAGGCGAACTCGTAATTCTGCCGCAGAATGCATTGGCGCACGACTTCTTGTCATCGTCCGACTTAAGACAAACAAAGATACCGCGAATGTTGTAATCTCGTAAGCTTAGTCTCAGTCATTTTTCATATATAATATGTGCATACAGATGTATGCTTCATATTATAACTGAGACAGTGAACGATAGCAAAAAACATACAATGGTATGCAATCAATGGCTGACAGAGTTTAATATGCCTGAGAAAATTCCTAAATTGTTAAAATAAAACAAGAAAAATAGCCAAGTTTTGTTGAACTTGCATTTTTTTCGCCAATAATACGCAAAACAACAACTTTATATGCATTTTACTCGTTTTGTTTTTTCTGTATGCAAAACTTGCTTTAAAAAACGTTAAGTAAACATTTTTGTTGTGCAAAACAAAAAAATATTAACATGTTATTGCTATTAATAATATATTTTAAACTGTCCTCTTTAGCCAAAATTTTCCGCGTTGTTATAAGCGGTACGAGTGTTGTGAACGTTCATTAGCCGCAATTAGACGCTTAATTAATTGCCTCGAAGTACGTGCAATTCACGAAAACGGATCGTTGTTGCTCTTTCACGCTTATCAAAATAATATCTTTTATTCTCCAGTTTATAAGATTACATGAATTTTTTTTGCGCCGAAAAAAACCTCTTAAACTATCTAAAAAAGTGCGTTATTTTAACTTTTATCAATAAGAAAACGATTGCTTATCGTATAGAGGAAAAAAATTTAAAAAAAATGATGTTAAAAATCACTTTACACACCTCGCAGCTAAAAGAAGCAATTTATACACTATGCATATGTGTTATCCTTTATAAATGATCTTTTTGAGGATATTTTCTGGCCGCTAAATATTAATGTTAACTACACTGACCCGTTATGCAGTGTTAAAACAAGGGGTGGTAACCCCACTGCTTTTTCAATAAGATTTAGATCAGCGCCTTTTTTAGGTAACTGCTTATGCCATGCAAAAAGCTGTCAGATATAAGTGTACCATAACTTATATTAGAAAGCAAGTGTTTAATCTCATCTACCCCTTAAGGGAGAATTTTCATTTTGTGGATAACTAATACGTTATAGAGAGCAATATCAGTCGTGATTGTCTCGAAGAAAATCCTTGACAGATCGCTTTTAGGCTTACACTGCTTTCGATATAATAAGTTTTGAGCACTGGTACATAATCTTAAATGGTGACGCTCCTACTTTTTTTGTTTAAGCGATAAATTTACATAATTACACATAATGAACAATGTTTAACGATAATTATAGCTTCAGTGATGAGGTTTTATCATTAACGGCGAGCAACACCGACGCTAAACACTAATACTTTATATCGCGTATACATCACAGCAAATTAAAAACTTTTAGTATTTATATATTGTTCTTTATTTTACATTTTTTGCTTATTTATAGTAAATAAAGTATAGGATGGTTATATTATCTTTGGATTCTGTAAAATTTTCAACAAAAATAATTCATTTATTTATAAAAAAGTATTTTTAATTAAAAAGTTTACCAAAGCTAATAAATTTTGGTGTAAAAGCATTTTAAGAAAACTATTATCGTGAATGCGAGCAAACAAAAAATTTGTAAACTCATAAACTTAGTCTGATTCCATAAGTGGACAAAAAATTGCCTGATTTTCCTGTGAATATAAATCTTAGTTATCAATTATACTATTTTCTAATATTTTACTTAAAAATTATTTTAGCTGTCAAAAGCAATTTCGAAAATATTTGCTTTTGATTAATAAAGTATTTTAATAAATTTAAAACTTTATTTTCATTTTTATTATAGTTAAAATACGGTATATAAATACTCCTAATTCAAACTAAATGAAAAATGCAATTAATTAAAAACTTTTCAGCAACAAATACTAAAAATTCAAAACCAAAAATAATAGTTGCAGTTAACAAAGTTTTAACCACATAAACAACAAAATTGTAGGTTTATCTTTAAACTTTTTTATACTATAGATAAGTATAATCCATTTATATTTTTATAATAATAAAATAATATTTGGAAAAGAATTGCATTGATGTCGCATTTGATTGCACGCATTTATTTCGAAATAATTGCAATCAACATATGCTGAATATTGATATATACGTAGCAAGTATTAAGTCTATAACAGTATGAAGAAAGTGGTCATAAGATAGCTTTTTTTAAAGAAAATATTTCATGACTTTAAAAGCAAAAAAATTAGGTGGAAGTTGATTATTATGCAATCAAAGTTGCGATATGTGTTCGCGTTTAGAATTCAAACGACTGGTAATTATCAATGAAAAGAGGAACAAATTTAATTTTTATATTTCAGTAATGATTTTTAAAGACTTTTAAGACAGCTTTTGCTTAAAGTATGTTATAAGCAATTAAAAGAACTGTCTTTTGAAGGGATTTGATTAAAAAAATTTTCAAAAATGCTCACATTAAACGCTAAGTTCGCATTAATAAATTTTAATGTTTAGATGCATTTTTGATATCATAAATTTTTACTTTTTCTACTCTCTATTGAATTACTAAAAAAGAAATGCCTAACTTCATGGAAAATAAGTTACATAACATTATAGGAAAAATATACGATAATGTTTAAGAAATTTTTTTAAAATGCACAATAAAAGTTTTAAAGCGATCTCTCTCTCTCTCTCTCTCTCTCTCTCTCTCTCTCTCTCTCTCTCTCTCTCTCTCCTCTCATCTCTCATTTGAAAAATGATGTCTTTAACTACATTTATTTTTTGCACTGAATTTATATTAGCTATAATTAATTGATTCAAACTTTTAAACCAACATTTTTCTCACTAACAAAGGCATAATTTTCATTAATTAAATCGCGAAAAATTCCTATTAATGGCAACAAAAATATTTCATAAGTTAATTTATTATTATTTGCGTTTTAACAGGAAGATGAGTAAATAAAATATCTTTTTATGGTTAAAAATTTTTGTATCTATAAAAATGCGTTAAGAATGGAGAAGGGTATACACGAAAGCTCCGCTATGATCGCTGGAATGGTCACGATTGGCAATTTGGCAAAACAAGGTGAAAAGTGATCCCAGAGCCGGATTATCAATTGGAGCACAATTGCATAACTATAGGTAAAACCCTGCGATATGGTAATGATTAGGTACACGCGTCATAAATATAACGTTTGATCTCGTTTGCGGCTTTGCATCAAAACTATTTTCGAATCCTTGTTAGAACTCTAACACATGTAATCATACATTTTTTGTGTGTGTGTTGCTTAAAAAAATTAGGGCCTTGAAAAGAAATTCGTAAAATGAGTATTTGGAATATGATAGACTTTGGTTATGCTAACTATGCCGTGCTTACAACAGCCCACAACTCAACATAAGAAACACTTTATTAACATTCATTTTTTCTCTGTTCATTCTTCTCTCTCTTTCCCTCATTTTTTCTTCTTATTCTCCGTTTTTTATTTGATGGTCGGTCGGCATTAAGACTATATAAGTATTGAAATTTACAAAAATATTCAACTGCCTACTGATTTAGATACTATCATTATTTTAGCGATTTGAGACATGCATCGCAGATATCGGCGAACGAAAACTATATCTGATTGCAAATATAACATAGAGATTCTTTCACAACAAGATCTCATTTATATTATTATTATTATTTTGTTCCTTCTTTACGTACCATACATATAGAGTATACAGAGTAGAGTAGAAAATGTTAACAACCCTTAAACTATATATGAAGAATAAAAATATAGGAACTAAATGTCCGGCAAATAAGCTTATTTATTGTTTAAAGCATAAGATAATAGAGTGAAAAAGAGAAGTGTGTGATTTTTATTGTGTTACAGCATTTTTTAATGCAGTCAAAAGCATTAGCGCTCGAGTTGATGATATTTCACGAGGTTTTAGTGAATAGGCGGCGATTGCGTGTCAGCCGTAATAAAAAGGCTAAAAATAATTTCGATATTTGCGAATATTATTGTATAACGTCTACAGCATATTTAAAAGCACATAAAAATATCTTTCTGGATAAACGTAGCGTAAGGGATATATACACACACAGAAAAAAGAAAACGAGGATATAGGGAGTGGCACCACAAGGAACTAACTCTAAAGTAAATCTTGTGGTTGGCATCATCTGAAAGGTGAAACTTTAATATATATAGCGTGCATTTCTCATCGAGAGGTGTCAAACGCTCATTAACGCGCGTTGATTCCCATCATTATCGAATCATGAATTCGATCATCATTTTTATGCCGTACAGAAATATGTGGTAACGTATTCGCAATAAGTGTTTTTTCTTCATGCAAATGAATTTTTTACTGGCGATGTATTTTTTGTCCCTCAATTTGCCATATAGTTAGCGTAATGTATTTATACTGTCTTAATATTAAAATATAAAGTACCGGCACTATTAAGAATCGAGTGTTGAATAGTAATAACTGTGCAGTTTAGGTATCATTTATTTTTCGACGTACAAAGTTATTTTTGGGAAATGGGATACAAACGATAATTATTATAAATTAAAGCGTTTATATTTATATTTTGTAACAAAAAAGTTTTTGTTATAACCTTAAATTAACGTAACAATTCTTTTATATTTTAAAATTTTTAATAAAACTATAACAGATAAAATTCGTGCGTTTTGTTATTTCTTTCATTGCAATTGTATTTCTTTTATCATAATTCATGCTAATGTGTAATATTTTTTTTATTTTTAAATAAAATTCTTCGTACGAATAATATGGTATGAATGAAAAAATATAAGAAGTATTTCATTTTATTATAAAATTAATTGAAGAAATGCCATAAATAGTCTTTACTCACATAAGTCGCTTTCATGAGTGCATGAATTAAAAACGACTTCAAAAAACTAGATTTTTTTCATGGAATTTATTCATACAAAACGCCGCAAAAGGATTAAAGGATTAAATTTATTTCAACAGACTAGTAGTGGAATCGCTTTATACTAATAACTTTTGAGAGTTGCTTTTTTCTAAAAGAAAAGTAACTAAAGAAAACTTTTTAACAAGATTGTCATTAGCAAACATAACTCGAGCCCAACCCCTGAGAGAACAACTTCCAGCCTTAGAAAGTTAGCGCTAAACAAAAACTCGTAACTTCCAATTAGCATATAAGTGAAACGAGTATTTTTTACAAAAAGATTTATGAAAGTTTGGGCCACATTGGACCACATCTCGCACGTACACATTGTTTTCACTAAGTCATCATAACTGATAGGAAAAACCTATAATTAATAGATGGGGCTTTTTTCAGGAGTGAAGAAACGAAAACTTTTTTCTAGTTTGGTTTACACTCCAGAATGTATTAGTACTTATCATTAATTCACTTCAAACACATTACACGTTAAAAAAGAGCAAACAGTGAAAATGCAATTTATTTGCAATTTGCTTTGAGGTGATTAGTAAATTTATTTCCAATATATACTGATATGTGACAGATATAAGCGAAATATTTAGTCGTTAGTCAATAACACCATTTCATTATACTATTTATTTTCATTTGATATTTTCGGATATAATTTAATATTTGGAAAAAAAGGTTATTTTATTTTTAATTCATTTACTAGTAAATTACTGCACAAAAACACTGTACGAGCAAATAAATTACTATTGAAAATAGTGAATTTATTTTTCTGGTGAATTGGAAATGGTTTGTGCGTTAATAAATCTCACGACTTCAGCATTACATCCCTTATAGCGGAGTGTTATATCCTGATGGGAAACTAAGTCAAAAAATTAATTGGAATAACGACCTTCAAAGCGATGGCTAATGCAAACTATAAATAATTACCGATAATTAGCCAGTGAGCGACCGAGTAATACGTTTTTATGCTAAACTCTCTCATCGACAAACAAATAGAAAAAATAGTTGACTTTAAGGCAAACAGTAATGAATTAAAAGCTATATTTGAAGTCGTAAACCAATGTCACCGCCAATAGAATTTGCTGGTGAATGTAATTAATAATATTTTTCGTATCTGTCATAATAAACAATATCCAATAAATACGGAAGTGTTGGTCAGTATTTTTGTTTGTCTATGCGTTGGTTTGTCACGAAAAAAACCAGAAGCGGTTAATAAAGTTTGAAATGATAAGCTAAAATAAGAAACTCGTAAACTTAGTAATAGATGCAACAATTAACCGTTTTATTGCTTATAAAATTATTTTTTGTTATCTTCCACTTATGAGTGGCGACGCACACAAATCGTATCGCATTTAATAACTCGAAATGATTCACATTTGGCGTACTAATCGTTTCATTTTTTGGTTCTCAGATCAGATCTGTGCGCAACATTTATAATTAAGTATATCTAATATCTTAAATGCGTTTCGATATATGAGAATTGAGTGCATCGCGATAGCAGTTCAGGTTAAAATAAGTTCAGCCATAAGTCATGATTTGAAAAAAGTAATTAAACTTAGAAATTAGTTAACATAGTAATTGTGATTCTTTAGGTCCTAATTTTAAAGTAGTCACTCAAGGCTTAGTTAAACATGCAGTGTAGATGAGTGTCACTATGGTCTATCTTACACTTTGTATCTTTACAGCGGTTTAACTCATTACAACTACTTATAAGAGTAATGTTTACTACAGTATAAAAATTATCTCATGTAATGTTTGCTTTATTAATTTAGATATGCAGGTAAATTAAATTTGTTAATATTTCAAATTAGCTCTTATATAAATAAATTTTTTAATACTAATAAAATAAAAGGTGATATACAAGAGATATTTTATTTTCAACATTTGCTTAACAGCTAAATAGTTAGAAAGTGTATCATCTAATTTAATGTAATTTTTGTCGAGCGATAACAACGAAAATAGATTAATAGATTGTTGATATTTTAAATTTATGAATTTGGTATGGAGTTAGAAATATTTTTTAAAAGTCATACGTTTTTCGTATTTATTTAAGAGTTTATATGAAATTTTAATAATTAAAAATCAATTGAAAATGAAAATCAAACGTTCTTATTTTCTTTTACCACTGAATGGGTGTGTTTTATAAACGTATATCCTCTAAAGTGTAAAACTTATTAGTGTTCATTAATACAAAGATAATTAAAAAACAAAAACTACACATTTACAGAGAACTGAGTTTCTAGTAGTTTAAATCATACTTTTGGACATAGAAGTTTCCAAGTCTTTGAAGTGTAAGATATCAGATCCCTGGTAATATAAAGACCCGCACATACAGATAGACGATAGACAGACAGACAGAAAAACATGGTCAAATCCATAAGCTGCACTTCTCTACAAGAATGTGAGCTAAAAATTTATTCTTACGACTTACACTTTGCAATTCATAGTTAAAAGGAACATCATTTCTACTTTATATCGGAATTGTAGTGAGAATAAAATCATATTTTTATTTAGCTGAATATAGCCTATTATTAATATATGTAGAACCTTAAAATGATAGCATTTGCTACTTTTCATTATGCAAAAGTGTTGATTTTTGTTTGCACACATAACATATAAAGTAAATTCGTTTTAACTCCATTTATGGTTACTATTTTTAATAGTATTTTGGTCCATTTTTATAGCTCTATTTATATACAATAGTATTTTAGCGACTATTGCCCGCACCCCATGTATAGCCCGCATAGGATAATTAAGTTGAAAAGTAAAATATTCCATGTATAGCCCGCATCCCATGTATTGCCCGCATCCCCATATCATAACCTCAAAACTACATAAATTGTTGAAACAAATGAACTTTTTGCGAGTTTTTACTTCAACAGATATAAAGTTTTCGAAATAAGTTTGAAAGTCCATGTATAGCCCGCTCCTCATGTATAGCCCGCACTGTAACTTTTTCAAATAAATTGACTTTTTTAATTGTATAGCCCGCGGGCAATAGTCGCTAAAATACGGTAATTATTTATTTAACGATTAATAAAGGAATTGAATTAATAGAGATGTTTTTTCTAATCATTTTTAAGACTCTAGTAATTATGAATGATATTAATTTGAAGATATTTCCACTATTTTTAAGAAGTTTTTTGCAAAAATCGATTAAATCTATAAAATAAATAAGATTATCATTAAAAAATAATTGATTAAATTTTACATAACTATATAATTAAATTAATATAATCTGAGTATACTTCATAAAAGCGAAAATAATTAAAATTGAATAGTTTCCAACAGTAAAATCCAACTCTTTTTTTTGACTCAATATTTCCATATATACTGATAACTATACTAATATAAATCTTAAAGATGTGAGAAACGTTCACGCCTTTTGATTACGTATACTCAGTACGTATACTGAGTACGTACTGCATACTATGAACAAACTCTATTACAATTTTGTTAAAGTGATCGTAACAGCGTCATGTCTGATGCTTTCCCCAATTCATTTCCCTTACATGAATAAAGTTTTGTTTTATAGCAATGTATCCAATATTAATGTATTGGTTTACAGTAAAATAATCAATTAAAGGCATATTAATTACATGCGTTTTAGCAACAACTGTTAGTCTAAATCTTTTTGTGGTCTCAGGAAATAAATACGGGCGCGGGATTGTGATGCGGGATCAGGAAATAAAAGTATTTGATGAGGGTCTCTAGTTATTTTAAATAACAGTAAAAACAAAATATCAGTAGTAGGATGGCCCCTATAGGGGTAACCTAGCAACCGTTCCCTACTGACGCCACGCCCCTAGCAACAGATGCAAAGAATCCCCGTTGCTATGGACATCGCAATACAGTGCAATTTGTTTTTTAGTTCTATCTTACGAAATATTAACGTTTGCATAGCATCGAATATAACCCGTTGTTAAGGACGCCTCTTCGAGCCGCCATTTTGGAATAAGGACATTAGCTCTATAAGCGCCAAATTTGTGCCATAAGATATATTTAGCCTTATATTTAGCCCTTTATTAAATTAACCAATCAGATGCTCACCTTTATTAGGCTTATATCACCCAACTAATCCAAACCAGTAATGTTAATTTATCATCTCATGCAACTTAACCACACAATGCGCCAAGAACCACACCATTTGAACACTAATTAACCCTTTGAACACTAATTAACCCTTTGAACGCTAATTAACCCTTTGAACACTAATTAATTATTCTTTAACTATCTAAACACTATCTGTTCTTTTTAAACAATCACTTATTGTTACTGTTACGCACTCGCAGGAGAGTTTTAATATTTGGCTGTCCGTCCCCGGAAACCAACTTGCAATCCCCGCGAACTTTCACGGAGAATCTACCACTTTAAATCAGGCACCGTAACGCGCGCCTCTGGTTCCCTCCTCATCCTCTTTCTCCTCCCTACTAATCCTCCTCTTCCGGCTCCCTCCTCCTCCCTACTTATTATACTCCGACTCCCTCCACAACCTTCCCCGGCTTCCTCGTCAGGCTCTTTTGTCCCTATTCAGGCTATTTGCTTCCTCCTCCGGCTCCGTCCTCCTCCTCCCTTGTTATTCATTATAACTCTTACTGTCACACTCATGTATCATAGTACTTTACGCTAATTATTCAACACTTATTTTTAGTCAGTCATTTATTTGAATTTCCATTTATTATTTAATATATTATTTAATACATTATTTTAATCTTCATTGACGGGATCTTCAATGTAAGTTTCTTATTGATATAACTCATTGAAAATTTTTAATCCTGTTTCGTTGTGTTCCAAACAAAATCGTACCTTATATTCGTCAGAATATCGCTCAATAATA
>JAQGAW010004706.1:0-10561 GCA_034698025.1 Phthiracarus crinitus | reverse complement strand
TAACCGGTAAATAATTTTTATAACGGCGGTCATTATCGGTCACCACCGGTCTTATAACCGGTAACGAAGATCACTAGTTATACTGTATAATAAAAATACAACTGGTATAACACTTAAATCGAGCATTGAATGGCATACTGAAGTTGAAGTGATGTGATGGAAGGGAGGGCAGCATGAATATAATGGATGGGGCGCGGGATGAATATGGGTGAAGGGAGCGCGGGAAAGAGCGAGGGGTGGGGTGCGGGCTGGAGCCCGCGCAGGTCGCAGGTCTGTAGAATTATAAAGTAAAAGTATTCTCTGTAGTAGTAATCCGATTTTATCAGACAAATATTAATTTAAAACCGAACAGAAAATTTAATGACAACCGAACCGAACCGATAAAATACCATAACCGAAACACAACCATTTTAGAAATAAAGTTGAAAAATACCAGGAAATTAAAGCAAAATTAATTATATTTACGAGTTTACTATTCAGTTTTTTGCAATTACTTATAAACAAATAATTAAATTGCATGTTTAATATGATATTTTCTTGGTTGATGTTTAAGAATGTAAAAAGTATATTGATTTCAATACAAAAATTGATTATCGGGTTCTCAGTTTGGTTAACCGATGGAGGTTTGAAAGCCCGAACCAAACCGTTGTTCTACAAAAACGGAACTGAACAGAACCGATAAGAAACCCGTAGGAGAAAACCGATGGGTTAAGCGACAATATATAACATCTTTACTCCTAAATGTAGTGATCTATCACTTAAATGTTTAACACATTAAGGAGTAAAATAAACTATAAAACTGTTAGTATAAGTGTGTCTTTTTAAATCATGGACTCTTTGGGAGTTCAATAAATAATGGAAATGGTTTCTTCAGGTACTTCTAGAATACAATACTAACTTTGCTTTTAATTCTTTATAAAGAACTAATGATTTCTATAATAACCCAGTGATAGAGTCTTTAGAAATCGATTTCTGTATACGTTTCGTAAATATAACAGATATAACTTAAAGGCAATGTGAATATAAATTGTTTACTTATTTGTTGAGACAAAAAGTTTATTTTAACGAGTTGTTTGCTATCATGTATAAAACATACTCTACTGTTACAGCAACAGTATTTCAATTTGAAATTTTCAAACAATTTATTTAATTGAGATCACTGAAAATATTTATTACTTATTTCATTTCGACTCAAACTTCTAAAAATTTTTTATATTACAGTATTAAGCATAGATTTAAATTAGAGATCACTATTTTTATATTCAATTTTTGGAGGCGTTTGTGATAGTATATACGATAATACAAAGTTAACTACTGGTAAAAAACTATGCGCTTTAAATGATAAGAGACTAAATATATTTCCACATATATTTAGTGTAATATTTAAATCTTTTAAAATATTTATATTCTGTTCGAATTCGTTAGAAAAGTTTATAAAAAATGTTTAAACCTCACTTTAAAGATTTTCAATCGTGTAATGAATTTGTATTTAGCAATTTTAATAAATTATATTTTAATTATTAAGGTTTTTTATACTTTCCAAAAATGTGACTTATTTTATAGATTTTTTAAACTAAATATATTATGTTTAATATTACGCTGCAAATATAAGTTTATTAAAAGGAACTTTTTATAAAAAATATTCGTGCGAATAAATATTTTGGCGGATATTATACATATATATTTCAATAAATTAAGCTTTATATTAAAGATTCATCTGCCAAAATATTTACATATTATGAAATAAGAGTAAATTATATAAAAAATTATATTAACGGCTGTTTCTGCTCATTTTTAGTAAAGATCTAATTAAACGTGTTTTGTTTAATATAAGATAAATTCGATAAATTTATTATTATTTCAAAACAACTATGCTTAAGAGCTTAAGACTCAAGATTTTGTATGTTAATACGTATTATGATAGCCTACACTAAAAATAGTGACATTAATATATCTATTGTTGTAAGTTTTTTATTTTGCTGATGTATTAATAATCAAATATTTTTAAAAATTTTAAAAACGAAAAAATAAAGTATATTAAATATAAAGGTTACTGAAAAAGAATGAGAAACCCCCCGAATCCCTCGCCCATTTTTCGGGTTGACTCGAGCTGAATTCATTGATAGCCACCAGGGGAGGAGCCTATAAAAGGAAAGACTGATTGGCAGACAAAGAAATTATGAGATTTATAGATATGATATTTATGCTTTGAGAAAACAGATAAATATATCTGTAATTATACACTCTCTATTTTATTAATTTATCAAATTTTCTTTAGTTTATTATTAAATGTTAACACTAATATAATAACAAAATAATATTGTAAAATGGAAATAAATGTTTTAATAAAAATATTATAAATAATCTATGATTAAATCATAAAATAAATAATATAAAAATGAGCGTTAAAATTAACAAACTTTTAAATAATTTTCTCCTATGTTTTATGTTTGTAATCGTATGTTATTATGTCATTACAAAATAAGATTTAACAAAACCATTAAGTAATCTTAAAAAATCAAAATTTTTTTATTATTTATATATAGACTGTGAGTGTATATCATGACCATTCTATCACTACTTTTCAATTATGTTATTAGATCTCTGCGCTTTCTTCCACTGATTTTTTGAATCTTATCCCTTCTTCATTAAAAGGTGATTTTTTGAATCTTATCCCTTCTTCATTAAAAGGTGATTTTTTGAATCTTATTCCTTCTTCATTAAAAGGTGATTTTTTGAATCTTATTCCTTCTTCGTTAAACGGAAGTTTTTTAAATCTAACGGTTTCGCCAAAAAAAGGCAAGCTTTTCACTCCAGTTTCAAATGTAGAAAATTTATTTTCAATATTCAGATTCGAATTTGGATTTTTTTTGTAGCGAACACCTTCTTCTTCCATAAAAGGTGACTTTTTAAATCGAATGCCTATTAGAAAGATTATAAAATGTATAAGATTTAGTCTAAATGTGATTAACATTATTAATAGAAATGATCAAAAATATCTAATTTCAGTTTATTTTACTGAAAATACTATTTCTCGTGATCTTTGATCACAATAAGTGTCATTTAGTTCATAAAGTTTGATATTAAGGCAAATTACAAGCAATTAATAATTATTGTTACGTTACAGGTAATGAACTCAACTTAATTACTTAACTTAGGTTTAAATCCAATTAATACAATTAGGAATCGAGTTTATTTAATTATAAATTAATTTAAGTATTTAATAATATTATTATATTAGAGTTCTTGTCATACTTAATATTAAGAATATAAATATTCATAGTTTTAAATATAGTACTACTTTTTAATTTAATTAGCTATAGTTGTATTGCAATAAAATTACATAATAATAGTTACTTTACATAAATAATTAAATTAACTTTGAAAGATTAACTAGAACTTTCAAATAACTAAAGAAGTGATGTAATCTATTTTGAAACATCAAATTAAATTAATTGATTATAATACTTAGTTGTTAATCTATTCTACTGTACTTTACTTTATACTATGCCTTACTTAGTTATTCAGTCAATTTAAATCAAATCAAAAGAGGTTTTAACGTGTTTTATACAATGAAAGGAATTTAAATAATTCATAAAAAATTATAACTTAAAAGGAATGCTAAAAACTCTTTCAGAAACCAAGAAACAGACACTAAATTTCTTTTTATCTTTCAATGCGTCGTAAGCTTCTATTCTATAAACTATTCACAACAGTGTACGCATAAATTCTAATTAATTTGTTGAGTAATTTTGCCAAATCTAATTTGAATCTAGGTTTTTAGCAAAACGTAAAATATTTGGATAATTTAAGTTTATTTTATATAAATAGAAGACAATTAAACATTTACGTTTCTTCTGTAGTATGCGAGTATTTTTGATAGCCTAGTAAAATAAATTAAAAATACCGCTAAATAAAAAAAGTTTAATTTGACTAAAATTAATTATATAAACTTCATTAAAATAGTGGCTTTTTGTATTATTAAGTTATTTGCTTTATTTCTTGTTAAAATAGATGATTCAAATGTGATATATATTTGTGCATTGTTCACAGAGAAACCTTATTTATTTTAGATGTTTATATAAGTCTAAATATAAAATGAACATTTCCATAATGTTATCAATTGATTAATTAAACATATTTTAAATGGTTTTAATTGTATTTTGAAGTTTTAAATTTATATGCAAACGAATTACATAAAATAGAGTCGTTAAGAAATATTATATTTTGTTATTTATAATAAAAATTCGTTTCGTTCAATATTACAAATTTAAATTATTGTTATTTTATATTCTAATATAATCATTTAAAATTAAGTAAAATTCAAACCTTCTTCATTAAATGGAGACTTTTTATATCTAACGCCTTCATCTCCAAAAATATTAGATGATCTTTTAAATCTGATACCTTCTCCATTGTATACATATTTCTTAAACCGAATGCCTTCAGTTTCAAAAGGATTCTTTTTAAATCGAATGCCTTCAGCGTTAAACGGATTACGTTTGAACCATAATTTCTTAAAAGGGTTCCAATTAAGCCATGATTCATCATTATTCAAAGTTAAATATCTAACATTAGGTTTTTTGTATGTATTTTCTTCAACGTCATAATTTCTTTTATATCGTATGCCTTCGTCTTCGAAAGGAATGCGTTTAATAACTTCATAATTTTCTTGTTGGCATTTTTCATATAAATTTAATAAATCGATTGCGTTTAAAATTATTTTAGGCCCTATTAAACCATAAATTGTAAATTATAATTAACATTAAAAGTTTTTTGTAATAAATCTAATTATATTGTTTCTATATTTTAAGACATTTTATTGTAATTATTAAAATAAGTATTTTATTTTTTTCTCTCTTCTAATAAAATAAATAAATTATAATTTGTTTTAAGCATAATTTAGTGCTTAATTTTAAAACTTCATAATAGAATTATAATAATCGAGTATAATAAATGCAAAAAATGTTATTCAAAAAATTTCATCTAGTTATATATAGGGATTTTAACAAGCATTTACCAATTTTGCGTTAAATTTAATTATTAAATGTAAAACTCGGAATATATCCTATAATTTAATGTGATTATTCTTTATCCTGTTTATAGATGCAACAAAACAATAAGCATTTAATAATTTATATGATAAAAATGCCTTTAAGATAAATTCAGTTTCTAAGTTGTTTTTCTTTCATTTACAAATTTAATTGATTGCGTGATATTCATATTTTCAAAATGATCGCATATATATAAATTGAATTTCTATGAATACGTAAAAAGTAAACATAATTAAATGATTAACCTATAAAGTAAAATATGTAAGAGTTTAAAGAGACAAAACTAGTTAAGTACAGCTAAACACAATAAATAAGTTTAATTAAGTAAGAAAAAAGTCTTAACTAAATTCCGGATAATATAGCGGACGAAAGATTAGAGCCATACTAGAATAATGCTATTCAAATTGTTGTACTAACACAAGTAAGGTATAACGCAAATACAGTATCTAATGGTAATTAACCTAAAAGTGAGTGCAATGCATTAGTGATGCAAACATAATCCTATAATTGTGTGGAATCTAACTTATTTGAGTATTCATTTCACTGTAGAGGTTCCCAAATTATGAGTCGTAATCCAATAAAAAGGGACGCAATATTGACTATGAGTTTATTAAAAAATTAAATAAGTTAAATCTATATTTTTTCTAACGATTGAACTTGAGTTATGCATTCCTTTTCCTTTATGTTTTTAATTATATGGATATATGTATTGACAAACTTTGTTTAAATTAGACCTGCAATAATTATAATGGCATGACATGATAGGATAAGGATTTTTTAAAGTTTTTAAAGGATTTATTAGAACAGAATGTTCAATTTTAAAAAATCCATATGTCATAGAGATAATTAATTTTAAACCATATGTTTCAATTTTTCAAATAAAGATATTTTATTTTATATAAAAATTAAAAAATTATTTTAAACTCAACAAAAAATATTGCATGTAACTTCACTTTCAAAGAAAATCTTACAAACCTGACTTCTTTGTCCATCTAGTTGTTGTATTATCGTTATACTCAATCATAGATTTAAAACTTATTTTAATTGATTTTTTAAAATCTTTTATAGTGATTAATTAATTAATTTAACATTTTCATCAACAATTTATAAGTCAAAAATACAGTATAACTGAAGAGTTCAATCCAGAGAAGTTAAAATAGATTTCTGCTTGTTTATACCGATTAACGGAGAATAAACAATTCATTTTCTAGCTGTTGATTAGACTCCGAAATCGCAAAAAAAATTAGGCCCGAGCGCGACTAAGGTCACTGAGCCTGATTATTTTTCAAAACACAAAGCCATTTCAAAACACGGTTCGTCTAGATAATACAGATCGTTTATCCGATAAATTAAAAATTTTTATCCTCTCAATTTTAGTTATTTTTATAATTAATTGATAAATATAGCAATTTTTAAAATTATAATTAATTACTTTCATCTAGTTATTTAAATGTATTTAACAGATTAGGTTAACTAAACTTCATTTAGAAGACACTTAGGAAAAAATTTAATTACTATTTAATTTAAAGCCCGGTCCAGCCCTAAATTTTTTAATATAAGCCCGAACAGTGGAAATTTGTAGGGGACCGGCTGGGGTCTGACAAATCGGGGGCTCGTTTCAGAGTGTACTGTTGACAAACGACTAATTTTCAGATTTTGCTAATTCCTTTGGTTGATTGGTAAAGGATGGTCAAAATGGAAAATGATTCAACATCTAAGGCTCAATTTTCCAATATTTTACTTTAACGATATAAAAACAAAATACATTGATAGTGGAATTATTCTAAAATCATTTCTCTTTTTTTGGAGAAAATTTAATTATGATTAATAATATTAAACTATTGTTCTTTTAATAGCATTAAATAATGTTTTTTGTTTAAATAGATTTGTAAAAATTAATTCAAATTTTGGTAAAATAGGCATAAATATACAATTATGTAATATTTGCATATTTGCGGCATAACATAAATTGTAGCTTGAAGTATGTCATGCATTACATGCAACTGTATTTCGAAATCGAAATCTACCATATAATGAGAATCAATTTCTGGAATTTGCAATTTTACATCCTTTGAGCAAAAGATAGATTATTTCAGATAAAAAATTACAGATTAAAAGTTTTTTGACAGAATAATGTTTAGTTTAGAAGAATGTTTAGTTTAGAAGAATGTTTAGTTTAGAAGAATGTTTAGTTTATTGTTCGTAATTTTAATTCAAAACGTGTACTAAAACACATTTACAGGGTATGTACAAAATATATTGTAGTGATTTTAATTCAGTTTTTTTATTACAAAACTAAAATAAATAATTATAAATGCTATATTAAATAAAAGCTTATTATATATTCTTTTCGATAAAATGGATTTTTAATTTTTTGACAAAATTTTTTAAAAATTAATGAAGAATATTCACAAACACTTCTATAATAGGTTTTTACTATAGGTTTTTCGTTTTTTGGGTTATTAAATAAAAATATTTAAAATTAAATTTTTAAAAACTTTTAATTTTTATTTTATTAATTCTATTAAACTAAAGAAAGAAATTCTAAAAAATCTAATTTATATGTGTATGTGAATATTCTTCTATAATTTTTTAAAAAATTAGTCAAAAAATTTCAAAACTATTTTTTCTTAAAGAATATATAATTAGCTTTTATTTAATATAGCATTTATAATTATTTATTTTAGTTTTGTAATAAAAAAACTGAATTAAAATCACTACACTTTATTTTGTATATACCCTGTATAATATGAAAAACACTAGTGATGTTCATGTTTTAATTAAATTTTAGCTAAACAGTTTTTAAAAAGAAAAATCTTCAAAGAACAGTCTAAATAACATCATAAACAATTTATTTCTTTAGATAATATCACAATATTTGTTTATTATACAATTTATTACATTCAGTAATTAAAAATAATGTATTTATATTATATGTGAATAATTTTTGGGTTCTTCTGTTCCAAACTAATAAATAACGAGATCATGTTTGTTAATTATTAATATAAACTTATACCCGTAATATTTATCTTTTTTAATGTAAATAATAGCTAAAAATTAAATTAAGGAATTAATGAAACTTTTAAAATACGCCAAAATAAAAAATTATTGAGTTAAACCATGAAATAAGTTTTTCGAATGTTTTAAAAAAATATTTGTTCGCTTTTTAATATAATTATTTGTTTAATAGTGTTAAATATGTATCAAAAATAGAAAAATGTTATGTTAAAGAGAGTTTATATAATATTTAAGTTAAGTTTAATTGAAAAAACATACAAAAATTTACACATTTCTGCTGCAGATCCTTAGAGATTTATTATTAAATTATTTGCATATTCAAATGTCAAATGATTTACGAAGTTATCAACTGATGCAGCAGTTATAATATATTGCGTTTTATTTTTTGAATATTTTTTTTGAATTATTCATAACATATATTATGAAAAGTTGCTATCAAATAATTTAAATAAAGATTTAATGTAACGATGAAATATTATGGAATGATTAAAAATTTTTTTGAAAATTTATGAAATTAGTGACTTTGATTTGAACTGATTAAATCAACTTAAGAATAAATATGAATAGAATAAATTTAATTTTGTTGAGCTTGAGCTTAAAAATGTTGAGCTTATTAAGCTCAAAGAACATAAGTTATTAGCTTGATCTTCTAAAAAATTGAACAAATGAGCTTGAGATTAAGGCTGAGCTTATAAGATTAAATAATTTTAAAATATTCTATTTAAATTAATTTAAAATTAATAATTCTGATTTTTGTTTACAATGTATATTTGCTACCAAAAACCAAAACAGAAACACAAAGTATAATACTTAATGACAAACTGCAGATACTTTTTTAATACCTTTTAAACAGAATGGGAATTAAACAAGTTTACTTTTGAATTTAAGATTCAATTTCTATTTTAATTCCAGTTAAGGCAGAAACTAAGGCACAAAGTAAAAAAACATTATTATTGAAAAGTAAAGATGTTTTCAGGTCAGTTAACCTGTCAGTTTTACCCCAAAGTTTCTTATGGTTTCGGTTCAGTTCCAATTTACTAAATTTACTACCCATTTAGTTTTGGTTAAAGTCAGGGTGTTCTCAGGGTTTAGTCCCATTTCGCCGCTTTTCATTTCGCCGTTTCCCATTTCGCCGCGTCCCATACCGCCGCCTCCTATTTCGCCGCCTCATAGAAACAATTTATGAAGTAATTAATGTTAGACCTTTTATGATTTGTAAATTAATTTTAAAAAAGCATCTCTTCATAACATTGATAAGCTGTACAGCTTGTATATATAATGTGCAATTTGATAAAAAGTGTCGTATTTCAACGTTAGACATCCAAAAAAATTAAATTTTTAAAATTTTTAATTTTATTACTAACCCCTGTTAATCATTACAGACCATAAAATCAAATTGTTTGTTCATTAATTACGAAAATTATTAAGGCGGCGAAATGGGAGGTGGCGATATGGAACGTATTTTGGTGGCGATATGGGAGACGGCGAATTGGGAAGCGGTTAAATGGGATATTACCGTTCTCAGGGCTGGCAGGGGTATACGTGTTAGGATAAATCCCATTTGAAAATCCAAAAAGTTTTAGACCCTTTACACAAAATTTTGAAAATTCAATGACAAAAAAATATGAAAATTTTAATGTTTTTTAGTCACAAGTGAAAAAACTGTCTATCAAAACCAAAGAGTTTTTGATTTAGCCAATACTTTAAAAAAATTTTGTATCAATTCGTTGAGTTTTTCGATGGGAGTGAAGAAAAAAATATTTGAAGGCCTTTTAAATGCGCTTTCGCCAAGAAAAAAAACTCGGAAAAAAATTTTGAAAAAAATATTTGGTCCGAAGGCCAAAAATATTGTCGCTTAAATCCGATAAGTTTAGATCACCCTATAAATTTTTTAAAAAATTCGAAAGGAGACCGTCTCCAGACCATCAGACATATCTCCAAATCATTATATAAAATAAATTTTTAAGTAGAAAAATTCAAGAGTTTTTACATTTATTTTAATTCTTTTTGTTCTAGGGTAGCGGTTCTTCGATCAGACCCGAACCGACATATCTTAAATTTAACCCGAAACGAACCGAGAAACTTGATGAACTACCCGAACCTAACCGATAAGAAACCCGATAACCCGAAAACCCTACAATTAACGCATAAAATTTGTAAAAAAGGTTTAATAATCGAAAAGCACAAAACTTGTATCAAAAATAATATCTAAGATTATAATAACTTTTTATTATTTCTTACAAATATTGGACAGCAAATAATGAATTATTTAATTGCAAATATTTCGTTAGACTTTACATGTCTAACCTCATCAGTGCATAGAATAAGATTGAATTGTATATGTTTTCAAAATTAACTGAATAATATGTTTACAATATATATGAAAAGAGCATATGAGAACTTAAATACAAAGTTTAAAACTAAGTTCGATATCATATTTAACATTAAATCAAAATACATATGATTATTATTTTTAAAAAATATAGCTA
>JAQGAW010004705.1:0-10561 GCA_034698025.1 Phthiracarus crinitus | reverse complement strand
GGAGTTGGCAGCCATGGATTATGCAAGAGGCCATTAGAAGATCCAATTCATGCTCATTGCCTGTCGATTTTCACTTATCTAGTTATAGAAACTTTGACCATAGTTTAAGAAATCGTCTTAACGGTAAATAACTTTATTTTATATTGTAATCGATAACGTTATCATAAAAAATTCTAAAAATTCGCGTTAAATAATTAGAATCAAAAAATGAATCGCAATTAGAACTAAACTATGAAATGGACGAAATGAATGAAAATAGTAAAGAATTAAATATCGAACCCGATAGCAGTTCAGTATCGCCTGTGGCGTCCAGTGATAAGGAATCAATCGATATGAGCCCTAACAGTAATCATGTATCGCCTAATTCTCAACTGTCTAATGGCAAAAACTGTGGCAATAATAATAGTAATAATAATAATAATTGTGGCAGCAATACTAATAAAAAGAAAAAATCGCTGAATGATAGTAAAACAGGAAAGCCTCGGCGCGCGAGAACGGCTTTTACTTACGAGCAATTGGTCGCACTCGAGAACAAATTTAAAACCACCAGATATTTATCTGTTTGTGAACGACTTAATCTCGCGCTTTCGCTTCGGCTCAC
Organism: Phthiracarus crinitus; assembly: GCA_034698025.1. Classification (NCBI taxonomy): domain Eukaryota; kingdom Metazoa; phylum Arthropoda; class Arachnida; order Sarcoptiformes; family Phthiracaridae; genus Phthiracarus; species Phthiracarus crinitus. The sequence continues at coordinate 9,960 of JAQGAW010004705.1, read as the reverse complement.
TGAAACTCAAGTAAGATATATATATTTAGCGAAACATTTATTTAGGCGTATATTTTTAGAACTTCTATATCTTAATATATCCAATAAATTAATTGCATGCATAAAGTTTAGCATTTTTTATATATTTTATACATGTATACTGTATAGTAAACGATTTGTAAACTCAAATCTTATTGTTTATATTCAAACATATGATCAGATATGAAACACATTAAATTTTTATTGTGATGTAAAATAATCTCAAACAATTTTTTGCAATAATTCATAATTATTCAAAATTATTCATTGCAGTATGAATGAGTTGTAAATATTTTTTCAGATAAAGGTTTTAAGATTTAAAATTCTGTTCTAACGGTAAGGGTTAACAATACAATTACTAAGTATCAGTAATACAAACAACTTTTTACATGCGCTTACGATTGTTTGATCATTTAAACGTAGATCTTTTATATATGGAAACTATTTTTTAATAAAATTTTTTAGATAATTGTAAATACTGTAACTCAAAAGTTATGATTAAGAGTAATTACGTATTTATTATAAAAAGATTTTAAAAGTAATAAATTCAATTATAATGATAAAAACAAATACAAATTTTGTCAAAATAATTAGAGAATTCAAAAACTATATTCAATAATATTTGAGCTATCAGTTCAATATAGCGAGTTTGAGCTAAAATCATGGCTTAGTTGTTATAAGCGATGCTTTATTCCATGTCAATAAATTTAAAATCTGATCTGAAGTTCAGTTTAAATTCAGTATTGTTTTGGCTCATTTCCGAATAAATTTAGGTGTATATAAAATTTATGGCTTCTTAGGAAAATCATAAAATAAAGTTCCCACATAAGATAAAATTTTAATAAATTAAGTGTTTTTGTTCACAATTGAGAAATTTTTTTAACAAAGTTTTATTATAATGTTTGTTATTATCCAGAATTACTAAATGTCCTAAAGCTTACAACATTAACGTATATTGTTTTAACATTGCGATTACTTTAAATTTCATCGAAAAAGTTAAAATTCTATATAAATACTGTATATCTGTATATATATACCAGTAATTTTCTATATTCTCTATTTCACTGTAACGCCAGTGTTTTGAACTTAGCCTTTCAAAAATTTTGCGCGATTATTATCTCTAACGGCTTCCAAATTATGATGTTTTTCGTATGAACAGAGAAATTGTTGAAATTTTTAAAACAACATTGTGCTATCAATTCATACATTTATCGATGTAATTTAGTTACAGTATAAGATATTTATTTTTTAAATAAAAATTACATTTTATTAGAAAAATCTTTAAATAATTTTTATTTTTTATTTTTTTAGGTAAAAATTTGGTTCCAAGTAAGTGCATAGCAAAATATAAAACGATGACATTTGTCTAACTATGAAATAAATATAAATATTAGAATAGGCGAACGAAATGGAAGAAACAAAACCCAGGTATGGATGCAAACAGCCCTACAATTCCTCAGTCGCCCACATCTAGTGTTTGCCAGTCAATGCACGGATCGAATCAAGCATTCGTTTCAAATTCGTATCCAACCGCAGCATTACTCTATGCATCACAATCTATGTTATCCCAGTCACAATTATCGCCATTTATGAACGCAAACGGATCATCGCTATCATTTCCGACCGCTGCGGCAGTGCTGTCCTCAGCAGCGGCGCAACACTTTGGTCATCCTTTAATGCATCATTTGGGACACTCATAAAATTTAAGGCATGTTTATTTTTTTCGGTGTCATATCGTTTATATTTTAATTATATTATTGATTATTACCGTATCGATACATTTATATAACTGTACAGTAATAATAATATTGCAAAACTCATTTTTTTTGTATAATATATTATTAAACATGTAACGCATTTCTCGCTTTATTATGCAATTTGTGATTAACATATAATATGGTTAATATATATATAAATTATTATTATTACATTTATATTTAATAATAATCATAGCGAATATAAAACATCTTGTTCTCTATTTAAAATAATCGTTACAATATTAAACAATAATTTACTAAACGAGCAAAAATAGCGACTAAGAATTAGTTAATGATTTAGCGTTGAATATTTTAATTTTGGGATAATTTTCAAAATAGCGATCATTGAAAATTAATTTTTAAAGGATTAAATTTAGCAGTCAGTGGATGTTTGAGTGAAAAAAACAGTGCGTATAACTTTATTTATTGTTTTGTTGGCATCGATTACAATAGAATATAAAGATTATGATCGAAACATTTATAGTTAAGGGAAGCCAATAATTTGAAGATTGTTGAGAATAAAAAAGTTGGCGTTTACTGTATTCTATTCTACAGTAGTGTAGTTGTATCGAAAGTCTTAATTTGATGTGATCTTCTATTGTTGATCAATTGATGCAATCGCGTATGTTTTAACCTTTTTTCTGCTTCTCTGGGATGTAATTTGCACAACAATTTTGTAATCGAATATATATAAGCATCTTTTTGTATGATATAGAGTGCATTTATTTGTGATGCTAGCAGTGCTGGCATATCAATAATAATGATGATGGTTATAGCAATCATGACACATATTGAGTTACAATAGTATTATACCAAATTATGCATCACAGGGCGTTTAGGAAAGCAGGCGGAAAATGATGAACGTAACGCTTGCGCTACTTCTTGTAATCATGGTTAGAATAGATGGTATATAATGCACAAATTGGTTACGGTATCATGACTATAGCTGAGCTATGCTGAGCTATTTGATCTGATCGCTACTCTCGCTACAAAGAGTTTACGTTCGCAATCGAACACACTTATAGCCGTAGACAATATATATAATAACGGGGGTAATTTTGCACTACTATTTGTCATCTAATGCGTGAACGATGGAGAGCAGTGAGAGAGCACAGAGAGCATAGGGAGCGTAGATGTATGTACGTTATGCGAGCTGTGATAGCTATGATAGCTTGTGCTGCTCTCGCATCTCAGTCTCAGTCTCAGTGCGCGTAATGCATAATTGGCCGCTTTTGAAAATCAAGTCAAGCCTATAATTGGCTTAAAACAGGGCCAACATTAGCGAAATACAACTCGATTTTATTGGAGAATTTGTGTTTGTATGCGAAACTCACTCAAAAATGTCCTAAAAGTAATGCTTGACGTATTCCGCTTTTTAGAACCTATTATAACATTTCTATCATCTCTAACTCAATGATTTAGTTTTACTATCTATTTAAGTGCTCAAACATTGAAAGCTAAATGCAATTCTAGATACTATATAGAGTATTAATATAGCCTTTTGACTCTGCTTCCAGTCTTTTACTAAACTATCCATTATTTTCTGCATAAAAAACATTTTGTGCGCAAAGAACAAACTTTATTGATTGCTAATAACCTAAATGTTATATAAACTGAGCGATTTTCCAAAAGTTTAATTATTTTGAAAATAATACTTTTATTTAAGCTATAAAACACAAAAATGCAAAATACTGTAAGGCTAGCTGTAGTGCTGCGCATCTATTATATAATAAAATCGAATTAAGTTTATATAACGAGTTGGTTTTGGTTGCAAATCAATTATCCACACACAGCATACAGTACACTACAGTACAGTATAGTACAGTAAAGAATAGTGGATCTCATGGACAGAATACAGAAGAGGCAATGCAAAACTGGAAAACACTAGCGTTAGAGTAACACATCTCACATCTGCTTCACTAGCAGTTACAGTATCAGTAATAGCAGTAATCGTCGAATAGATTTGATACTAAAATGTTCTCATTGAGCGTAATGATGCTCGATATTTAGAACGATACAGTTTTGCGGCCAAATTATGCGATTCAAGCAATGATTGGGTTGCATCTAATTCTGACTGAATCTATACCAATATCTAGCCATTAACTGGGATCAAGTGAAAAATAGTAGCTATTAGGAATCACAGTTAGCTTTGCTGTCTCTGGGGATTCAATGGCTGATATAACTTTAGGACAAATTATGCTCAACTACTATCGGACAATACAGCCTTAATGAGGGGTTGAAGCTATCCCTAGTGAGATGAATGGAAGGGCTCGACTCACACACTCACACACACTCGCAGTTGCTTATCCCCCATCGAATGTGTTGCCAAACTAAAGATTTGATGCCTACTTATTTATAAAACAAGCGAACAATGAGCACTATTTTTGTGTGTCATTGTTGTCACCGAAATATTAATAGCGTTAAAGGCGTTGTATTGGAAACGCTAAATACTGTTTACGCCACTGTAAACTATTCGATTGAATTTGATCGATTCAAAGCATATCCGACAGTAACTATTATACTATTACACCATTACACTCCAATAGAGGCGAACCTATTATGGAAACAATTGAAGTGATGCCAATTCGAGAGTGTATATAACATTAAGTTTTCCAGTAGCAGTTGGCCAGTGTCCCAGTAGACTATCTAAAGCACAATCCATACAAACACCACTTGTATAACATGCAAAAATTCTCATTCATTTTCGTACTGTCGAACCGGCGTTACAAACATTACTGCTTTGTCACTAATGCTAGCATTAAACCATTCTTTTTGTGACAAACAAAAAAATTAAAAGCACGCAAATTATTTGCATTTGTTCTTTAAGTAGACAGTGAAATATTAAGGACATTTACGCTACTAATTAACGTAATTGAGTCGTAACTGTTTTATTTCAACCGTATCTTCTTTTCATTTAATATTTCGTTTCGATCCAATATTTTTAGCAATTAAAGAAAATTACTTAATAAAAGTTTAAATTTATTATTATTTTTGAATTTTAACAATTATGGTAATTATTTATACGAGAATTTATAAATTTCATTTAAGGCTATTTAAGAAGTTTTTAAAAACTAAAGGTTTAATATAAGTAATTATTAATGAAATGTGAGACATCATAAATGCAGACAACAATTAATCGCCGAACCACTAAAGCACTGCTTGTGATATATGATCTTTACGGTAATGTATTTTCGTGTAATATGAATACTAATTCTGTTAAAAGGGGCTAATTTTCTAGAAATTTTTTAAGAAATTAATTTTTTCTAAAAAATAGTTTGAATCTTCAATTTAAAGTAATAATAAACAAAATTAGCTGTAAATAGTGATTCTGCGGCACATCCAATGTTTTATAATAAAAATGAGAGAGAGTTTTACAATTTAGTCGCATAACATTTTTGCGAGAATGAAAAAGTGAGCGCAAGTTTGACATCTCTTGAATCGGTTCTGCACCGTTTCTCACTTAATTTTCCGTGACCAGAAAAACGAAAGGAGGTATACTATAGCTTGCGTAGTGAAAGCCAATTTCTCTGATGCAGCATCACTTTCGTAACGCAGCTCAATATAACTTAAACCACATTATCTCTAAATTGGAAAGTTTTTTCGGAGTTAGTTTTGTTTGAAGCCTTTGATATACGAGTTTAACTATCATTCCTCCCTCACTAACTTATTTGCGGTAATAGTAAATGGGAAAATAGGCACATGTTTAGCCCCTGATTAATTTTTTGTATTATTAAAGTGATGCCTTCGGTAGTTTGGATTAAGAGCTTCTCAAATGGCCGTAACTTATTTGATTCTTTCTAATTCCATCCTCGGGGTTATTATTTCTTTATTATCGTTTGTAGAATATATTATTAACGCTGCCATTTGAAACGATAGTATCTTATTTCACAATTTCCAAATAAGAATATGCACTGAATTTTTATTAAATGAAATTGAAAGCAAATTGCACATTACAGTGCACTGTACAGGCTCTGTATTACCAGAGTGTGTGGAATAACCAAATACTGAGTGATGCGAAAAAATATCGCATCCAGAGTTTTCGGTTTTATGTAGAGAATTGTGGGAAAAATTCAATAACGTATCATATAAGTTACGCAGTTGTCATATTTAATCTTTAGTTCCACTGAATTATATCTAATCAAAATAAAATACTTTTTTCAATCAATTTAGAAAAAATACGGATCATTTCTATGTTTCTTTTGTATGATTTAGAAAAATAAATAGACATAGATATTGCGTTACTTCTTTAGCTGCTATTATATTACTTAACGATGCATTAATAATATTTTAAATAATGAATATAAATGCGAAAATTAATTAATTATTATTAGAGTAGCGTTTAATGCATCGAATTTCTTAATTTTTAAATATTCATTAATTATGTTTAACTTTTAGCCAAAACGCAGCTTAAAAAATGGAAGAATTATTCGCTTAATAAGTGGCATAACATAAATTCTTGAAATATCCCGTCACCTCATTCCCGACACGGTTTGCAAACATGAAAAATGCGCATAACATAGTAATCCAGTAGTAAAATCGCTCATTTTCAGGCTAAACAGCCTTACATTTTCCACTTTGTCAACGACAAACTAAAGCATTTATTAACAAGAAGTCAGAAACGAAAGCTGTATTACTTAAATTGAGTGAACCTTAATTTCAGTGGTCCTTTTAAATTTTCAAACTAATAAGCTATAATATTCAATGTGTTCGTCAAAAAGAGAACATTCACGAGAAGAATTTTTTTAGTGAACTTTTAAAATTTTTGGGTTTACTTTCGGGACCAACAAAATAGTTGTGTTCAATGTTGAACGTTAAAAAGTGCACATGCTTTTACACTTAGGTTAGGATGAAGTGCGCGACAGTGTAGTAGCGGTTATGTTCTCCAAGTATTTAAAGTGCTGTTTCCAATTCATTTAAGTTTAGTCGGACATAAAAGAAACCGCAGTTTCGACTCATTTGAATGTAACAAATGCCACTATAATGCATAGCATCAACATATGATGCTTTTCTAATTTTTCCGACCATACAATTTCTTCCTATACTTTTTCATGTCTTTTAAAATCTTCTTAACACTTCGTTTAAATTTTTCATAAAAGAGTATGACTTTTATGCATATTTTCGCTTATCTACGCTTGTAAATCGAAATTAACATTCCTTTAAATGTCGGCAAAAATTTAGTACCATTTGAGCAAAAACCGAATTGAAAAAACTACTGAATTTTTTGTGAATAATAAAAAACAAATTTCTTAAGCAAATAAAATCTAAATATTGTCGCTAATCTTAAATAAATCTGATTATCGAAATACAATAAATATAAAAAATTAATTATATTAATGAAATGTATAATTGCTTTTATTTATCTATGATCTGTGACAACATTACGTAATCTACTTTTAAATTTACGAAACGTTTTTATAAATGTTATCATTAGAAAAACAAATTTAAAATAAAATGGTTTTAAATAGAGTTTTGCGGTGAACAGAACCTTAACAGACATTTGACTGTTACACATGAATTGACTAAAATATTGAACGCTTTATTCGATCTTTTTCTGAACAGTTCGTGTGAAAAATGTTTTTCTCACATATGTTTGGCACATGTTTACCGAAAAAATTAACTATTTTATTAAGAAATTCATTTGATAAACAAATACACAATTCTTAAGTAAATTAAAAAATATTAATCAAAAAAATATAACATTCAAGTTTAAGTATGTTTTGAAAATGTTTGTAAAACAGGTGCAGAAGTAATAGTGCATCAGTGATGGCATATTTGTAGGTTTGTTTGTATGCAATTTTGGATGCCATAAGCAATACGAAAGTCAATAACGATGCACTTTATGATGTCTTTACTCCAGTCGTTCTAAAGTCAGTCAGTACTCGCCCTCATCTGTAAGTGTTTGCTGACAAATCATTTGAGTTGTTGAATGAATTAGTGTTGAAGTAGAGACAACTAGCAAATAGTGTATTATGTGTATGAGTGTGTGAGTGTGTGTGCACTGATTTTGATCCCTTTTCACTCGTAATGGGATAAATATAAAGAGCAAAAATTATGGCTTAATACACATAAAACATTCGTTTTGAGTCGCAATAACTTCTATGTTAAGCCCTAGTGATGAGTGTATATAAGTATTCATTATAGTGTCATAGTCATACTCATAGACATAATTCCTATTGTAATGCCTTATCTACAAAACACTGCATTTTAACGCAACGGCATTATATAAAGCGCAAAAAACGCATTATTTTAATCTTTTAATAACAGAAATTACTTTATTCTTTATGATTCATAAATACAATGCTATTTTATTTGATACAATATGGCAAATCTTGTCACTAATTATTGCAAATACAATGCTGATATAATACCGTACTCTTTATTATACGTAATACTATTTACTGTTTTGTTTTCTCATTGTAAACGTGAAAATAAAAAGCATTATTTAAAAATAATTAATATATTTGAATTAAATATATATTCAAATATATTTTCGTTAAATAATCATTAACGAAAAAAATAGCATAAAAAAAGAAACGTAATGATGGAAAAGAAAAACAATTTTTAGCTGAAAATATAATTTAAATATGTTAGTGATAACTATAAAAGTTAATTTTAACGATCGTTTGTTATTTGATGTCAGTAGCAAAACAGATAAGATATTTATAATGACAAACTTTAGAGAATAAACTGGTGATTGTTGAATGCTGTGCTGCGCTCTGCTCTGATGTCTTGTCATTTCAATGACTTAGTTCTTAATGATGACGACAATTATGACGGCTCATAGGGTAGCACATCATGCATAAACATATAAGACTTAGCAGTAAATTACATTTTAGCTGCGACTATCAATGAATGGTATGCTTTCATTAAACTGCCAGCCATTCGTTTCCTACGGTGTATTTTTCCATCAAAATTATCTCATTTGATACATTCCCCCGCATTCTAATTAGATTATCAATTTCGGAACAATTATTGCTTCATACAAATTATCTCGCATTTAATTAATTTATGCGGACTTAATTAAAAAAATATTTTTATTAATCTTACATTATAATTCGTTTCTGTTTATAATTTAGTAAAATGAATGCGAGTTAAGCTTTTGAAGAAAAGCCAATTATAAAATTTTAAATACTATAAAATTTCGTATAAAAATATCTCATAATTAAGAATATTTTGGATGTAAGGACGCGAACATTAATCTAAATGTTTTGTTTGTAGAACTAAATTTTGGTCACTATATAATAAAAATTGAAAACAAGTTTAATATAATATTTCCATTATATGAAGTAAGCTTTAATGAAATAAGCAAATTGTTAGGATTTTTTTTATCATAAAATGGTTTTGTTAATAAGTAGAGATACAAATGATCACACATAAGAAGCATATAATTGAAATATAACTCGAATACTGTAACGTAATATGGAGTTCAATTTTTTGCCATTTTTAATGATTGCCGCTACAAATGCTAATTTTATTTGCCATTTTTCATAATCCCAAAAATTATCGTTGAAATCCCTCATAAAATTTTTTAAAAATCTTAAAAGCCTTGAAATTATATTGAAACGATGTAAAATTTTATTCCTTTTTACGAATAAAGCTCATTCGTGTTTTATAGAGAAGTCAGTAACAATAAAAATTTAAAGTTTAAAAATTTTGATAATTCTTCTAAAAATTAAAAGCTATTTTTAATACTATTTTCGTAAATTTTTGATGCTATTTTTAGCGCTAGTTTTGTATACATTTTTTCTACTTTTTTGGATCTCTATTAATAAGTTAGAAAATATTTGAATCGAATTGAAACAAAATCTATTTTTAAACTAAATAATTTCAATTCAATATTCGGTTTTTTTGCTTAACTTTAATATAATTAATTTCTAATTTAATACAATCCTAATTTCGATTCTTCTATAATTTTTTCAATTCACTTCATACCAATACCAACAATCGAACAGCACTTATTCATATTCATATTCGAAAACTTGATTTATTTATACAATTTTGATTTAATTGAAATTAAAGCTGTTCTCCTGTACTAAAATTGGTACCCGAGACAAACCGACAAAACAAAGATTTTAACCGACCCGAACCGAACCGACTCAAGAGTAAATCATAGAAACCGAACCGAACCGACGGTTAACCCGAAAACCCGACAAACAAATATAAAAATATTTAGTAAGTATAAATC
>JAQGAW010004704.1:0-10562 GCA_034698025.1 Phthiracarus crinitus | reverse complement strand
GTGATATCAATAGCTAACGATAAACAGCGCAAAAGATAAAGTTTATGCATCGACAGAGCTTATGTAAGAAAAATCAAAAATATGCCAAATACGATACATCTAAAAATTATTCGAATTTGAGTGATAATTTTTTGAAAATTTAAATCAAATATTAAAATTCAACTAAATTATTGTATTCTGTATTATAAGGGATTAATAAAAACGAATCGGATTTAAATAATAATTTTTAAAAATTTTCTCAAACTACTCCATTAAATTTTTAAAAAGTAGTATTATTTATTGGAAATAGAAAATATTTAAATACATACTTTAAAAATAGTTACAAACGTATTAAATATTTTTAAACACGTAAATAAATTATTGTCTAATTCAATCACTTTTAAATCTAATGTTTGGTTACTTACGAAATATAAGTGATATTTATTTACAGAAAATGTTTAGCTCTATGGATCGATTGGGAAAAATTCGTTTTGTGGAAAATGACACAAATCATGCAATTGAAAACAATAAGTTAATATTATGGGTTAAGACACAAATTGTTTTGTTTATAATTTAATTGTTAAGCATTTAGGTTTATAGAATTTGCCATTTAATTGTTCATTCACAACAACCAAACTTTTATAGCTATAATAATTTAGATGAAAACTTATTACATTATTCCAAACTATATTTATATAAAACAAATTTAATTTAAGCATTAATATCTTCGAATGAAAATTTTATTAAATGCTAACTTTATATAAATCATTTAATTATTCTTTTTTCAATTCAATGCTTTTATTGGCTTTTTTAATAAACCATTGGAGAAAAAAATAAATCATAAGCTATAATAGTGGTCGTCAATCATAATTTTAATAATAATGCTATGTTTATCTTTTTATTTAATAAATTCTAGAGAGTTTTGCAAAAATGATTCTATCAAATATGTAAATTTTTTCTGAATAAGTAACGCATGAATATTATAATTCCAGACGAGACAGGATATCGGTATATCTGGTGTGCCAATCAATATTTTTATAAATACCGTAATGAAAAACTAGAGCAAAATGCAAATAATGCAAACCCATATTTACCAATAACTTTATTTATCCGTATTTAGACATATGGCTGAATACGTGTCTGTACTTACGGGTTAGTTTTATTAAAGTAAGGGTTATAGACATGATCACGTGCTAACGTAAGCATAAATACTTTATTGTTAAATAGCGACTTATTAAACTATAACTCATCACAATTAGTTTGTGGAGAGAGAGAGAGAGAGAGAGAGAGAGAGAGAGAGAGAGAGAGAGAGAGAGAGAGAGAGAGAGAACAATTAGTCGAAAGAGGGCTAAATGTTTAAATAAATAAATTGTAGATAAAATTAGTTAATGGTCTTTAGTTTAATCGTAACAACTAAACTTAGATTATATCGCTTTTGTCGTTAAGGACAACAGAATTCATGTTCGGGTTCTCCATATTCTTACTGCGTTATTACACATTTTATTTTTGAAATACTTTAAAAATAATATATTATAATAATATTACGTAATTTAAGAGCCATTAATTTTTCCCGAAAGCAAAAAAGTTAAGGTTTCTCTAAATAATAAAATTATTTTGTTAAGTCAACGAACATATATTTAATCATGCAATTTAAATAGTCGGCTATTTATTTAGCCATTTATCGTAATTAATATAATAGGTGGAAGAATATAAATTGTTGTTACTTATGTAAAGAAACTTTTTAAATAAGACAAATAATAGTAGTTTTTCAATAACATGTTTGAATAAAAACATTTACTTTTAAGGAAACAAGAGTTAAAACAAATCCATTATATAAATGTTTTAAAAAACGGTTTTGTTGTTCATTATTCCATTTCGAGTTACTCGAGGAAGAAGTATCGAGAAAATATTTAAATTCAAGGGCGGAAACATTATCCCAGAATACAAAACTAAAGCTAAATGAATATAAACGATTGTATTGTCTGGTAATGTTATGTCTGCTCACCTGTAATGTGCGTCAACGCTGGCTATGATTAACAAATAGATACCCATAAGCAAATCTCCGAGAGCGAGATTAATGATCAAAAAAGAGTGCACTTGATTCGCAATCCTATATTTAGTTCGCCATAATATCACAGTAATGTTTCCGACGAGTGCGACCACTCCTAACACCCAAATACAAACGCGAAGAATCGAATTCGACATTAGATCTTCGCAGGAAGAGAACTCAAGCTTATCAGGCGCTGGAATGCATGTGTCGACGTGTCGCGCCAAACAACAGAAACGAAATTCATCGGTAGTTCTATGTTTAAGTGATTTTATGATATAACGAGTGTGTAAATAAACTTTTGATATTTAATATTTGCCACTTATTTCTCGGAATATTTAATAATACATACAATTGTTTGAGCGAATGAAGCCTCAAAAACGTTTTTGATCCTAACGTTATTAATATGTTTTTTGATAAATCTCTGTAAATAATTTTTTTGATTAAATAAATGATTACTTGTTAAGTTAGTAAATAAATTCAATTACAGCGATGATAATTGAGATAAACCAGTAAAAACTTCATCGTCAATATCTGCGATTTGGTTTTCCGAAATATCGCTACAAATGGAAAAAATAGTTTGTATTAATGAAAAATTAATTTATTTGATTTATGATTTCATTTTTACGGTTTCGGCAGCAGTTCATTCTTTGCTCATTTATTACGTTAATATTGATTTCTATCTTAATGTTCTTCTGTTTATTTTATATATTACATATTTATTTGCAAGTTATTTAATACCAAATGAAATAATAATTAAGATAAAAAATTGTTAAAAAATTCTTTTATTATTTTTAATATTGACTGCAACAGAGATCATATTTTACTCAGATATCATGCTTTAAATATAAATATAATTAAATTAATAGAGGAAAGTACTGAAGTCCATAAAAATATAGGATAAGTTAAATTGATATGGTTTCGCGTAACAAATGTCTTAAAATGAATAAAAATCCTATCAATTTTATATGCTATACTTTATTGCGGAAGGAAATTAGAAATTTGAAGTCAAGACAAAGTCGAAAAGGATCCAAACAAAATAAATAGAAGAATATTGTAGAATAAAAATCATTGGAATTCTAAAACTTTTCACTCTCTGGTAAAAAAAGTTTTAATGGAAGTTATAAAATAATAAAAAAATCACTATTTGCTTCAGAGGATTAATATAAAGTATTTTTGGGTTGTATTCTATAAATTAGTTTTATATGCAAAATATAAGCAAATATTTATGTATTATATAGAAAATTTTGACTAATTTTTATGAAAGAGTAATAAATCAAAATTTCATATACGATACAAAAAATCAAATGTCAAATAAATAGAGGTAAATCATCGAATTAAACAAAAAATATAAAATATATTTATTTATTAAATGTTTTTAAAGCCTTAAAATCAAGTAATATTAATTTTCAAACGAAATTCTTATGAAAACAATGTTATCGAAAACACCTCAGATTTAAAAAAGATTTATACTATTTAATTAAAAATTCTTTAGAAATCAGCTTAAAATGTAGAACGAATTTTCCTAATTTCAATTCATTCTTAATATTAAGAAAAAACTTCATTTACTGCTAAATTAAAGCTTAAAGTAATAAATCTTAATAAGTGTCGTTTCTGTGTATAATATAATAATAGCGGATTTGCGCTTTTATTTCCAAACAAATGAAAAAAGAATTAATTGAAGAGTTTAGAAAATTTTTAAGTAATTTCAGGGATTTCAAAGTTAATACAATCGTTTTATAAACAAAAAATTGATCACAGTTGTGTTAAGTGGCAGAAGACTCTCATGGTATTGTCAAAACAATAGCTCACCTTTAAAAAGTGAATCAAAAGGTTGAAAAATTAATAAAGTTCCAAATAAACTTTTTAACCAACATTTTATAATTAAAGATTTTAATATAAAATTAATTAAAACTATAAATAGAAACATCTAAGAGTTTAGAATGAGTAAACCTAATTCAATGTCAAGCGTAAGTTTCATTAATAAATATATCACAAGTACTTTGTTTGTTTCAAATTATTTAAAGTAAACATCAAATTTTAATTTTTCACGACAAAAAAACGATTCTCATTCGGAAATAAAGCGTCAAATAAACGTGTCAAAATGTATTATGAAATATAAAATTAGGTGAAGTGTAAACGCATAGCATATTAAATGTGACTTACAGAGTGCTAAGTGAACGAAGTCCCACGAATGCGTTTTTAGACAACCACGAGATTTTTTGTTTACTTAAGTCTCTAAAATGAATTTTTCAATTATTTGTTAGAATATTTTTAATTCTTGTTTTAATTATACATTATCACGAATATGTTGAAAATTTTCTATAATAAAATTGCGAACAGATATTATCATAACAATATATCCATTTTTATTATAAGACATATTCACACGCAATCCTCTAAACAGCGTTCTATATATTACAATATTTAAATTAATCAGTGTATGAAACGATTGCATGAAACTATACGGGAAGTGTCGAAAGATAAAATTGACACACAATACACGTTTAGTTAAGCAATACGATATCGGTTGATGACAAAGCAATTAATTTAGAAAAACTAACTTAACAGTGAATTAGCGCCCGTAATAGCACTTCCGTGCAAAACAAACAATAGATAATAAGTATTATATACTCTAATATTACGATTACATGAATTATTAGATACGAAAGTTATCCCTAAAGATATTGATTTCGGAGAAATAATTGTATAATAAGAACTTTTTGGAATCAATTTTGAAGTAAAAAACTCAATTTTTGTTATATAATGATTTTCCGGATATAATAAAATTCTAGAATTCTGCGATCGGAAGGAAACTTAGGAATAAGTAAATTTTCTGTTTGGAAATTTTAAGGAATTTTAGAAATAAAATTAGCCTCTAGTATTAAATAAACAAGAGTACGATCGCTGTTATCTGCTCTAAAGAATGTGAATTAGTTTACAATAAGTGTTTTGGCAATATATGGCGTGAGTACAAGTATTATCCATCATTTCATGATTCTTTACTTTTTAAAAATGGTTTGTGCGCTATTTTCCAATAAACATATATAAAATATAGTCCACAGATTGAGTTGATATGCACGAATATGTTTCGCTAAACTATCAAAAATAACTAAAGAGTACACTCAAAAACTTAAATATCGGATAAGTTTTTTAAAAAAATAGAAAATCACTGCTCTTAATAACACTTCTAATAATCAAAGGAAACACACGCTATACTCTATTTTAACAATCCTTGCAAATATATCTAATGGTATGTATTAAAAGATAGTATTATATATAGATCAGCCGCTTTTACTGTAATAGAATCTTTAGAATTTTATATCAATAGACATTAAATAAAAAAATTGTTTAAAAGGAAAGCATTAAATCTAGATTTTGTAAACTTATTTCTTAAAATTTAAAATTGTTTGAGTCAATAAATATCTATCAAGAGTTTTAGACCAAGTTATAAATCAAGCGTTTAATTTCAACAATTTTAAAATCATTCGCTTTATACGTACAATGCTTTGAGTGATGTTAATCCGCTAAACGCGTATTCACGGATGATTGAGATTTTATTTCCTATTAAAGTTCTTTAAAAAGTGTACAGTTTATTAATTTTATGCATCAACGATATATTTAATAATTAGAGATCAGGCAGTCATGGATATTATCCATAATTAAATTATAAAATCTAAAAAGTAAATATTCAAACATATTTTCATCACAAATATCGATTGAAATTTTTATTTAATTTTAAATTACTAAACAACACTTATCTAAAGCGTAAATATTGTTTATTTCTCATTATATTCGCTTATCTAAGACTTGTCGTGAAATAAATCTAATTTTATATAAAACTATACCATCCAAACAGAGACACAGTAATACGATTTATTTAATGAATGTCAATATTTTATCTGTCAATATTATTTGTGTAAATATTCTTTTAGTTATATTTACACAAAAAAATGGTTGGCTTAAGAACAGTATGTAAAAATTGCCAGTGATTTATAAATTTATTAAATACTGAAAATCATTTATAGTACAATAATTATCAAAAATTTAAATATATAGTACTGTAATACTAAAAATATAAGTTTTCAAAGAAATCATAACTAAGAATTGTATTTGATTATCTATTTAAAAAATGCTATGCCATACTCAACAGTTTTCGCGAAATAACGTTTGCTTAACACAATATTTAATGTTAATCAACTAAATATAAGTAAATATTACTAATGTCTAAAAACTTACGGAATGTGCATAAATCATAAGCACAGTTTCTCAAATATCATATGTAAATTATTGTACATTTTTTTTGCTAAATTTCTTATTTCAAGATTTAAATTTTGAAATCTATGGCAATCTGTAAGAAAGAAATAACTAAAACAAAATCAAATTCTGTAAGAAAACCGAACCAATAAATATTTAAGAAAACACAATGAAAATATTGATTATTATTGATTATTGCGAAGTGATGTGTTGAGATATAGAAGGAAAATTAGAGATATATGTATTTTAGTTGCTACGGTCCATCTGTGACCTTAATATGGGAATCATTTTTCTGAATCTTAGGCTCATTTTTATAGAATATAGTTTTAAAAAATTCTAGGCATACCGATTAAAAACAATTTGATTAAAATTACAGTATATCTGATATGCTCATAAAATATTTATATTAGAAATATATAATATAATTGAGATCGCTTTAGATAAGTACCGGTAAATTGGTTTAAATTTTAAGTTTTTTTAGATTTTGATCTTATAATTATAGATTTATCCAAAAAAAAGCGGAAAACCTGTAACTGATAAAATGATGTCTTACACAGTAACTAAATTTGGAAGACCAGAGAATGTGTACGAATCGATAATTTCGATTAAGTTATTTTGTAAATGTCTGCAAAAAAATGAAATGTTTGATTTAGCAAAAGGGAATCGAAAATTATATATTTAAATATATGAATGTTTAATCAAATAAGTAATATTTATTTTAGTTTTACTCACAAAATTTTAAGTTTCCATAGATTTCCAAACAACTTTGGAGGTATATATTCGATTTGGTTTTCGCTCAGATCAATAGTCTGCAGTCTTTCGAGTCCATTAAACATTCCAAATGTCAAATTGTTTCCGAGTCTATTACCTTTAAGAATCCTGTTATAAACAAATCATTAAAGGGTTTCAAATGAGCAAATATAATCTGAGTTTAGTGCTATGTAAGCATTAATATTAATTGATAATTTAGATAAGTATTTGTTTTCTTCAAACAGTATACGTGTTTTAGCATAATTAAAAATCAAAAAAAGATATACAACACTGAATTTAATTTGGCTTTATTATAAAATACAAGCAATTAAAACACGATACTCAAACAACATTTACCAGTATATGGATTTGTTTATTCGTACGCGATATTAATTAATGTTAAATGTTTTATTAGTGTTTATTACATATTTAAAAACTTGTAAAGTTCGTGCAGAAAACTTAGTGATAAAACATACTTAGTGTACTTTCAATCGATTTATAGTATTGTTAATATTGCAAATGAATAAGTCGTATATTTAAGAGCTTAAAACAAACCAGTACTAATTTTTAAGACTATAAAAAGAAAGCCATAAAATTGCTATTTAATTAGAATGACTAAATGCATGTAAACATATATGTCTTACGAATTTCAGTTAATAAATGAGTTAATGCTGAATGCATTTATAGCAATTATTACCGTTGATAAAAATATAGATTATTAATAGTGAGGGAGAAGGCGTGTGCTAAGGGGCGGGAGCACTGGCGGGAGTTAAAGTAGACTTTTAAACGGGTCCCGACATATTTAATAGGGCCGGGTCGGGTTCAGGCCATCTTTTAAAATTTTCGGGCCTGGCCGAGCTTTACTTCATAAATAAGCAAAATTTTTTTATCTTATATATTTTGTGTTAGAAAGAATTTGCAAATAAATCTATGTATAACATATAAAACAAGCTTAGTTGATTCTATTGAAACATTTATAATAGTATTTTAAATGAATTAAATATATTATAATATATAGTATTTATCGGGTCCCTCGTGAGCCCCTGAAACTTTTTACCGGACTGAGTCGGGCTTTAAATTTGCCAAATAATCTGGCTCAGGCTGGGCCTAACATTAAACAATCGGGCTTCATCCGGGCTCGGGCTCTGATTTGTTATCAAGCTATTACAGGTGGATTAACACATTTGTTACAAAAGGCTATGAAGAAGTGATCTTTCAGAGAATATGTTGTTCTTGTTTTAACAAAAAAGTTAGTACTTTTTGTAAGTTTTAACAATTTTTCTTTGAAAATATGTTTGAATTTCACAATCTATGTTTAGAAATCATATTTTTTAAAAATTAATAGAACTATTTATAACTTTTATTAATAATTATAAGTATTTTTGCAACAATTTCCAATTTGAATGACATTTATTTTAAGAGTAATTTATTTCGGATAAGTTTTATATAAATATTTGCCATCAATTTTGCCTAAGAGTTAGCTTAAGATATGAAAAATGATGCCTTAAGTAAAGCAAACTAATTTTGATTTGTTATCTTTTATGATTCACATAAGCTTAAGTGAATTGCAATAAACCGTTATTTATTAAGTGCCAAATATTTACTAACTGCTAACTTCTAACTACTAATGGCAACTTTCTATACACAGAGCTTTCTATTCCGTGTTTCTCTACTTCAGATAATACAATACTTAAGATTTGCAACTAACGTTAATACTGTATTTAGCTGTTAACATATTTAGTATTAGCATTTATATTATATAAAAATAGAGCTATAAATAAATAGCATTAATAATTGACCAAAAATATCAATTGAAAACATTTATATTTTAAAAAATTAAATAAACTTTAAATCATAACTAAAACTTTTCTATATTAAAAATTTTCAAATCTACCAGTTATCTGTCAAATTATTTATTATTAAAACTTAAGAACATTTTTAAAAAATTAGTTTGATATGAAATTTCGATTCTAATTGAATAAAATATCAGATCTAAACAATTTGATGAAAAATAACATTTATATTGAAGTTAAAAAGGATCCATTTATGTAATTCTTGCACATAAAAAATCATATGTTTCTATTTATTAATTCATGAGATGCTAATGTTCTAAAGCTAACTTAAGTTCTATATTCATTTGATAGCTATAATACCTGAGTTGGTTTTTGAGATTAATAATTTTTTAGAAGTTGAGAAAATCTTACTTACATAATAAAAACATCCAAAACAAAAAATAACACATTTATTTTTTATTATTCATTAAATTTATGCACTCATAAAGTTTGATACATCGTAAAAATGATTTAATTTTATTAATTCCAATTAAACCATATTGTAATCTGTTAACATAGCTACAGAAATGGTCAAACTATAAGCTAGACTAAAATTAATCTTCAAGTAAAATTAATTTTAATGAATAACGAATTAAAATTCATTTTTATTTGGATAATTTTACATTATTGAGTGCTGTTCATTAATGGCATAATTATTGTGTAAAATGATATAATGTGTATAAAAAATTGGATTTGCATTTTATAATTGAAATAGTAAATTCTTTAAGTTAAAACAGGAGGAGTAAAATTACAGTATTTTATTAATTTAATATCAACTCTCATTCTTCGTTTTATTTCTTATTTAAAAAATTTCTATCGATTTAATTTATTTGGTTAAAGAATTTTGCAACCATAGATCAAACATAACCATAGTTACCCACTCTCTATAAATTGAGATTTTCTGGATCTGAACTCCCCTAGAGGTTCATGAGCCTTTGGGTAACTATGAACATAACCCTCAACAACGCCTACTTGTAATATTTACCTTTTCGACCGTCAAATTTAATATACCGTAATAGTAGAAACTGCGTCAATTGTGTAGTAAACAAATAGGTTGAGTTATAAAAAGAAATATAAATAATCACCGAATTCTATTCAATTATTTCAATTTCATTTTCATTCCGATATTTGTTCATTTCTTTTTTTTAATTTTCGGCAAACCTCTCCAAAAGTTTAAGCCTAAAACAATCAACTCATTTCAGATTTTACGGAAAATTATTTTGAAGACTGAAAAAAATAATTACTAAATTTTTGCTTAACTATACAGGATGTCATAGAAATAAATATATTTAATCCCTTTTCAAATCATCTTTAAAGACAGTTTCGCAACACAACTGAAAGTTACTGTTCAATAATTTATAAAAACGAACAGTAAGTATAACAGAAACTTAAAAAAAACATTTGCGAACATACATTGCAAGTCATAATAATAAAACTTTTATTGAAAAATATTACATTTATCAATTGAGTATTCAGTTCATGAAAGCTTTTCTTTTTAGTGTTTATTTTCCGTACTTATCAAATCATAAACTCAATTTTGTCTCAATGTCCTAATGAGCTCGAAATAAAATTTATTAAGACTGTATTTATCCTTTACTTTATTAAGAATTAAATTTCGTTTCGATCGCAAGCTCTATCCTTAAATCCAAAACAAAATGTTTCTGTACACGCAATACCAATATTTCCAAACTAATGTC
>JAQGAW010004703.1:0-10563 GCA_034698025.1 Phthiracarus crinitus | reverse complement strand
AATTTAAATGATTTTTCTATTAAAAATCAAAATCAAAATACAATCAAAATAAGAAATGTAAAAGCGAAACAACACTAGTATTAAATGATGATATGATATGATATGACAAAATTTAATTTGATGCCATATTTCGATGAATCATCCAATTTTATGTATACATCTTTAATCAATGGAGGTTTTTAAACAATGTTTTTAAAAACATATTTACAATATTCCGAAAAGAAATAATAATAATAAAAACCATCTTCTACTGTATGATTAACAGGTTCAGTATTAGTCCAGTAAAACAAGGAATATCTCGCTCTTCAACCATAGAATTGGAATATTTAATAATTAAAGAATATATTCCAATACAACAAGTGATTAATATAATTAGACAAAAGCGTCAAATTTATCCGAATCAAGGCTTTCTTCAGCATTTATGTGTTCTTAACGATTTACTCTTTATTAAAGAAAGTTAAAATTGTGAAAGATATGAAGTAATATAGAATTTTAGCACAGATGGAATTTATAGTCTGTTCATTATTTTTGCAGGATTTAGCTCTATATTGTTATCAAAGTCCGAATTCTAGTAAAAATGATTTTAAAATCGTTCAAATTGGGAGATTTATTCAAATGTTCGCGTAATATTCTTTAGTGATATAAACAATGTCCAACTCCTTTATAACTTCTTTTAATATTATTTCAAGTTTATCCAAAAATTATGAAAAAATTTATCCTGAATTGAAGAAACCAAAGCTATAGATGTATGATCTAAATAAGATGAGTTTGGCAATAAAAGTTGATTTTAATACATAATTTTTTATATATTAAAATTCACTGACTTCGAACGTAAACTTGTAAAGAGATCACTTTCAACAGTTAAAATTACTGATTGCAGTATTTATGCGAACTGATCAGCTTATTTATGTTAAGCTATTTAACTTAATATTTAAGTTAAAATCTGTAAAAAACTTTGGTTCATAGCGAGGAACATTGGGCACAAACTTCGAAACATCGAAGTGTTGGTTGTTGTCCTTTAGAAATTAATCTTATAAGCTTTTTTATATATTTATATCAAAGAAATAACGTTCTTAGCTTATACTGCCATCCAAAAATTTGATTACATGTTTTGTTTAGTTGTATGAGTGAAATCGATGGAAAAATCTTTGAAGTATTTAATCATCAACGACACAAAAATTTTATTATATTAAAAGCATTAATATTGTTCAACAAAATATAGATAAAACTTTAATATAAACATAAAAATGTTTTCTTGAATCTTCTCATTTTGGATATAAAATAAAGTAGTTATAAATAAGAAAATCAGAAAATCTATTCAAGAATCATAGAGTTGAATCTAATATAAGAAAAAGTAAAAGTTAATAATAATATTATAAATTTTCTCACTGTTTTTGGAATAAGTGACATAAAAAAAGTTAGCAAAAAAATAAATTAGTGTAATAACACAAAACCTTTTCAAATTATAATTAACCATATCTATGTCAAGATAATATATGACACAAACTTTTCATCAAAATATTGAAAATAAACTCGTCTATTGGTTAGATTACTTTCAAATACGTGCTTAAATAGTTTTGCTGTTATAAAATTTAAATCTTGCGTTTCTTCTGAAACTTCATATTCAAGCGATTCAATTTAATCTAAACTCATAGATTTTAAGTAACAAATAGTATCATTTTTCACCACTAGAGTGAGACTCTTTACCTATTTATGGATATTAAAAAATTTTATCAAATAGAAATAAAGTTTTAATTATAAAAATTTTTAGCAAACATTTAAATGTGTTGTTACTTCTCTAACAATTTCTTGGAAGTAATAAGTTTTATTAATACACTAACAATTAGATAATTGCTCTCATATATCCTTCACTTTAGTTATTGATTGATATTTTTAATTTTAATTGAAGATAAACAAAATATGTATTATTTCACATTGTTTTTATCGCATTTTATTCATTATGACTTGAATAAAGATTGACAGTAAGTCAAACGAAACTGTTAACTAACAATTGTTATTGTCATCTAATAATTCACAATAAAGAATAATATTTAAAGGAAATAAAAATGTTTATGTTTAACTA
The DNA here is from genome assembly GCA_034698025.1 of Phthiracarus crinitus. Lineage (NCBI taxonomy): Eukaryota > Metazoa > Arthropoda > Arachnida > Sarcoptiformes > Phthiracaridae > Phthiracarus > Phthiracarus crinitus. Next base: position 8,480 of record JAQGAW010004703.1, on the reverse strand, counting down.
AAGATATATTCAAATATAATATACAATAAAATTAAATACTGTTAATTATTATCTGATTTTACTAAAAATATAATAATTATTTTAATATTAAAAACTAATATATTAGTATTACATCTATACTTTTGAAAATGGATTAAATATTTATTTTTTCTCTTTTTCTAAATAATAAAAAGCGAAAATTAAGCCTATTTTGCATACAATTTTAACAAAAATCCAAATAACTTCTTTAACTCCTTTAACCCATTTAACCAAAATAGAACCAAAAAATGTTACTTGTATTCACTACTACTTAATCATTATAAATTGGCTTTTAGTTATTAATATATGTTACGCTTACTTATGCACTTTTAATCTTTCATCGAAGAAAAGTTTGTTGTAATCAATCAATCTCTCAACTCTCATACTAAAAGCATATGCATTGTAATCAAACCTTAATCATTAATGATAAAACATTTTATTTTTATATACCCTTATTCTCCTAAATATAACGTCTAAACATCTGCCAAACTTTTCAACTTATGATAAAAAGAGCAGATTATTTCGATAAATATTCTCATAAATCATATAAATAGCTATTCTTTTTTAATAATCTATTATCTTCATCGAAATCATTTATTTTTGTAAATTATTTAAGATTTATCAATCATCATATGTTTAAAATTAATAAAAATATTTAGCTCAGAAATTTATTGAACACTCAGAACCAAAAGTTACGATAATATCTTATTTTACAAAAATGTGATTATTTAGAATCAAATACTTTTTAGAGTAAAATATAAATCTTATAATTAAAAAGGAGTTTATCATAAAACTTGTGTGCACAAACACCTTAACCCTTAAAATAGCGATTTGTTAAGATTATATTTTTTGTAAATATTGTACATTATTATTTAAGAAACTATACATTGCAATATAAGTGGTTTTTATTTAATTTTAAAATAACTTTAAAATCTTATAAAATTGTTTTGCATTAATCATTTATTTGTGTATTTATTTCCGTACTTTTCCATTAATTAATTTAAAAATTAAATCATACGATGGAAAGGGAGTATAGATAGCAAGAAAAATATCTATTATATCCACATTAAAATGCGGCGAAAATTATCATCATTTCAATTACGGTAAATATTTTCAATAAGTTATCCATCACTCAATCGTTTGAGGAGAAAATATTATGTTTAGGTTCACAAAAAACACACAAACGCTCACATAAACCCGCAGACCAAACATAAAGGCACATAAAATCAAATATGTCCGGAAAACGAATGGCCAATTTTCTAAGAGTCGATTATTTAGTTTAAAATATTCGAAAAACTTTCATAAATTGCTATTCTAAAGGCATAATCAAAAGCAGTTCATAGTTTTATCAATGTTTTTATTGGCTTAAAAAATCGAAAATTAGAAAATAGTGGACAATAAAATGATGGTAACCGTTACGATGGAAAGCGATAGGAAAATGTGAAGTGTGTGGCCAACCGTCCCATTATCTGAAGTTGTAAAGCCTGGTGGTGTGGAAGCGCTTCTTTGGCTTTCATCGAGTGATAAACTAATTCCATCATTTGGCTTAACTATTACTTTGCCGTTATTTTGGTTTCCATGATTTTCCGGTTCGGCTGTAAATAATTAGAAATGTTTTTATTTATCCTTCATTTTCTATTATTAAAAACATAATTTTTGCAAATTAATTCGAATTTATTTTCGAATGGAGGAAAATAAATGCAATATTATTTAAGTAAAGTATCAAAATAAAAAAATGTATAATTGAGTAATTTCATACAATTTAAATCATTATATTTTTCAAATAAAACTGATGGATTTTAACGAACATTTTAAGATAACTGTTAAAATCGATAATGTTTGATGATCTGTTTAAAAAACTTAATACGATATATATGGTTCATCTAATACGAGAGTCATAGCGTAACTTAAGGCGCTATAAAAAAACTTATTTTCAGAGATAAATGCGATATGAATAAGACTCAAATTTTTTCTATCTTTTTAGACTTGAAAAGCCCCAAATAGTGATCGTTTGAAGTTTATTTATGTATTATTTTTACATAAAGTTTTTTTTAAAAAATCTAAGAATAATAAGAATTTATAAATTTATTTTTTTGTATTTTTCTTGGGTATATATTATTTTTAAAATTTAACTTATATTCTTTGCTGTTTCAGTATAAGCTATTAAACATCTAAAGATCATTAGTTCAGTGAATAAGAAGAAAAAACCAGTTTTTATTTTTAAAAGAAACGTTAATTATTAATGTTCTCCGTAACGCTATAGTAAAACCGGTATTTATTTATTTGCTTCCTTTTATCAAACGGCGAGAAAGTCATATGAGTTTCTGAGGCGCTTCTGCTTAGAGTTAGTGAAACACTAATTTTAAAAACGATTACTGTTCGGTGCTTTCATACTAAAAACATTTTTTTCGGTAATTGAATTAATAATATACATGTACTAAAACCTTTTAATTTAGCTAATAATACTTATTCACACATGTTTTTGGAAAAACATGTAATAATATAAAAGCATATCACCATAAGAGAGCGATAAAGATTTCATTTGTGATTTATTTTCTATTTGTTTAAAAGTCTATATTTTCACTATTGCTTATAAATTATATTTTAAAATCGAATACAACACACACACATACTCATACAATGATGTCAAGAATAACAATAAAAATATATGATACAACAACAATAATAAACAAACTTTTTCTTCAGGTTATCCGTGTAAAGTTAACTCAAACAAATAAACATTAAAATAGGTTAAGAGATATTTACTCATACGCGGAAAACTTGGAAACCTTACGGGTTTTTGTTTTAGATTGCATTAAGAATATTACTAAATAATATTAGTTAGAATAAAACAACAATAAAATTGAGAAAAATTGCACTCACATAATACTTTGATTACGTATACGATTTCTTGCGGAGGGTTTGTGCTTATTTGACAGCTGTTGGGAAAACATTTGTTAAAATGATAATCGAGAAGAAAAAAAACTATTAAATTATTATTAGAGCCTCAAAATGATAGCAACTGCTACTTTTTTGTTTCATAAAACAGAAGCATATAATTTTATATAAGCTTCAATAAATAGAATAGATAATCCAAGTCAGTGGTACTCAAACTTTTCCGGAATGCGTATTTCCATCTCTATTTTCATAATAAATGTCTAGGCGATTCAAAAAATTTTCGATAAATCTTTTGAATTTTAACAAAATTAAAGCTAGCTTTGGTGAATATAGATTATTAATAATCGAAAATATTTGTTAGAAAAAAAACGCAACTGATTATATAAATAACTATCTATTCTTTAAATAATTTACCATAGATTATGTGTACTGAGTAGGAAAAATTAATTATTTAATCTCAAGTACCTGTACTAACTATTTTTAATGCAGACCCAAATCTGATGTTAATTCCGGTTAACAATACGACCCAAAACTTTTACTTTGCAACCCTAAGTTTGAGTACCTCTGGTCCAAGCGATCCATTAATAAATTCAATTTATGTTATTTTCAAAGATATGTTCTCACAAATTTAAAAATTAGAGTTTAAATCTAGATAATTATGAGAATATAATAATTATTAAAATATTTGCAAATACACTATTAAAGATATTAAACAGTAATCTTCTAGTAAATAAATTTATTTAGATGACCAACAAACCTATATTCGCCATTAAGATCTTCCTGAACTCCTTTAATAGCTAATGATCCATCGTTGCTAATAGAGTAACGTTCGTCTCTATTTATTACTAGTGTTCCTGCATATACACAATAAATAACGATATCAATTACTAGCCTACGAGGGGTGAGTTTTTTTTGCGTTGTAGTTGTCGCTTATCTGTCACTTTACTTTATATTTTTATGTTCATAAAACAGATTTTGTCCCAGAATGCGAGCAAATGTTTAAAATCGCTCTATTTATCAGTCATGTACATTACAGTTGGTGTTTTATTCAAAGAACTACGAATTTTCTATGAACTGTAATGTACGGACAGATTTGCCACTACTGTATAGCTATGCGTATGGTTTCTATGATTTTTTTTGCTTACAATTTAAAAATATCGAAGAGCATAAATTTGACGCGTTTACCCCTGAAATGTCCCCTGAAGATCCCTTTTTGAGATTCCCTGCACTTTAGTACAATAGGTTCAACACTTCTTTAATGCAATAATAATAATAGTGTTGAATTCAAAAAGGCGTAAACATTGGCTAGTTTTCGTTCGTTCTATAATTAATAAGTTTTTTAATTTTAATACTTTTAAAATGCAAAATTTTTTCGGTTAACTTTTTATAAATAAAGTTATTTACTACTTATTTTTTTCTATTTAACTAATTTCGACTCAAAATATTTTACGAACAAATAAGTTATTTATAATACGAATGAGTAAATAATTTTTCATTTTTGCTGAATAGGTGTAGAAAAGAATTGCATGAATGCCTTAAAATAAACCCCGCTTGTCATAAGAGAAAGTGTATGGGTTTCTCTTGAATGCGCGTTTTTTGTTGGAAAATTTGTTTTCTTTGAAATCACGTTTTACACAATAACCATTACAGAGGAGAGTACAGTATATCTTGTACGGTAGTGTAGTGTACAATAACAAGAAGAACACTCTTGTTGGGGTCAAAAGCGTATGCCATTTGTATGTGTGTATACAATCATAGAGTAATAGCTACCCTTATATGTATATTTAGATATATATTATGTATTATAGACAGCTGACCAAATAAACAAAAAAATTAGAGCGAGTGAGAGTGTGATTCATATCCCGTTAATATCGTGCCCACATTTACTGTTGTCTAACAAAATAGCAAAAACACTGTACATTCGCGTGCATTTCTTCTGACATAATTGCTATGTTTTTAGTTGAATAGCAAACGAATGTACGAAAATGTGTTAATCGTAAATATATTTCATTCGCAATATTTTTGGGTGAGTTTTCCTCCCATTCGTTGTCGTGAGCTCATTAATTATTTGTTTCTGCATTTATTCTCAATAGTTTAGTCAGCAGTTATATATTTAGATACTGAGGACATGTTTTAATCGTCTTAACGTATATGTGGGCGACAGCAGTCATACATTTACTATTTTATCTGTCGTCTATCTTTTAATATTTTTCTAATGCATACGAGCATCACTTACTCTGTTCCCCACTCATACTAAATTATTTAAGTTCGTAAAAGCGATTTTGGTCACAATGAGAGCAAATGTTCCAAATTTTATCAGTAATGTACAGTATAGTTGGAATGTTTAAGAAAAAACTTCTTTCAATGGACCGTAATAATCATATATTTGTCAATGCAATGTGCGTACCAGCTATGCCTATGTATTTTATGATTTTACGGTAGATTAAAGCTGGGTAATATTAACAAAAATTTCTCACTAATATTGCTCATATATATCATACAAAATGCTTCATTTTAATGATTAAATAAATGTCTCAAAAATGCTTATTTTTTCCAAATTATTTGGTCATTAAGGTCTTAAAAAATAAATGTAAGTTTTGGCAAAATCAAAATAAACGCATTCTTAATGCTAATTTATAACGTGAAAAGAATTTTACTTAAAAAATTAATCATTGTTTTTAAACATAAAAATGGTTACATTTTGGGGTCAAAAAAACTTCTGCATTATTAATGGCTTTTCTGCAATTTTCCTTCATCTGTATTTTATACGCCACCACTCTCTATACATCTTGTCTAATAAACTACAAATACGAGACTGACATATGTGTCCATAAAGACATTTAATTGAAAGTTCAGCACAATATACAGTACAAAATCAGTAGTTGTTCGCGATCACTGAAACGGCGCTTTTACTGTTCAATGTTATCCGTGTCAATCAATCATTTTAAATTAATTACAAAATCATTCAATCGAATCGAAAAATAAAAGCTAATTTTAAATTTTGTTTATGCAGGTGTTCTAACAAAGTTATAATCATTTTTAAAAAACTAAAACAAACTGTTGATAATGTTATAATTAAAGTAAATCTTCGTAAAATATACAGTAAAAAAGCAAAAGAAAAACTGACGTTAAAATTATATTTTACTGAATTTCCGAAAGAAACTCGATATTAATTTATGCGCATATATTTAATTATTGCTTAATAATATCACATATTAAAATATGCTTAACTAAACAATTCTGTAAACAAGTGATAAATTATTATTGATATTCAATCAGACAGTCAAAGATTGCGATTAGCGTTTTTAAATTATCAAATATTTTTCTGTATCATATGTCGAAATATTTTCCTTCGAAATTATTTGATCGGATACTTATTAAAATATTGATTTTGTTGACAGGAGTTTTCTCAAAAGCAATAATCAACGCTTAATCAATATTATGTCTTAACTTTATTAATATGTTAGTAAACATTGGATCCAATCAGTTATACTAATAAAAGTTTACATTTCATTAAAAACATGAATTTTTTAGCAAAAATAATTTAACGCGTTATAATAAAAGTATTTAAAAATACTCTCAAATTACATGTATTAACGGATTAATAGAAAGTGCTATAAAAGTATTAGATTTTAACAAAATTAGCTGTAAAGGATGCACATTGCCATTCATGTTTAATTTCTACTTTATTACGCGGTGATTATAAAAATAAATAAATAATAATTATCAAAACAAAAATAAGAGAAACAAGAATTTTTTAAATAAACTAGCTTTTAGGAAACTACGGTATATTTTCAATGTTAAAAATAAATAAACAATTTCGTCGACTGTTTTGCAAACGAAAACATTACACGTACATCTGACTAAATTTACGACACTCCGTGTTAAATATGATAAGCTATAAAAATTTCCGTTTTTTATGTTATAGCCTTTTTTCGTTCCACTCTATTCTGTATTATCTATTATCTAATCACGAAAATCTCATATATTATTTCTGGTACGATCATAATAATATTTTCAGGAAAAATTCTAAATAAAATAGTTGCAAGATTTTATATATTTTTGCATGTTATTCATGCTCACAAAAATGCGGTAAAATTATGTATGCCTAAAATCTGTTTATTATCTCATATTTTTTTGTAATAAAGTTTACCGTTACTAAAATATTATTCACGATTAGCGTTATTCCATTGAGTATGACATTTAGAAAAAATAAATTACTTAAATTATTTTTGCAAATATTATTCATACAACAAAAAATGCGGTTAAACTTTTGTAAACTATTATCTGTTACGGTATTTCCTTTAATTTTTAATAACAACTCTACAGTTATTATTGCAAACTTATAGGATTATGCTTATTCTATGACAGTTTCACCCTTTTAGTGACTTTTCTAAATAATCACATTTGCATATAAGCGAAAGAAAACGAATAAATGCAACAAAAATAAGAATAATTACCAGCAAATAGAATATTAGTTCGGTTTAATTTCCATAGTAATACATATTCGCCCAAATCTTCGACCAAACATTCCAATTTAGTGGTCTCTCCTTCACGTAATTCCCTCGTTTCACCTTTGCTGATAAATCGCGGATTATTTGTAGCAATTGATTCCTTTCTGGGTTCGTCATTGCGCTCTTCAACTGAAAAAATTATTTGAAAAGTTTAAAATACCAATTTTTCATTATTTTAATTTTTGCTATCATTTAATTTTATATCTTAAACATTACACTTATGCGTATGCTATGCTTTTATTGTTTAATTATGAATGTTCATTATTCTAATTTAATTTAATTTGATAATAAGCAAAAATATTAAGTACATTATTATTCTGTGAAGTATTAAATTAGTTGTGACTAACTATGTGATGATAAATTATTATACGCGATAAAATTTTAATAATGTTCATTGTTATTAGATGTCTCGTACTGCGAGGGATAAATGCTGTAACAATAATACGAAAGTTACCAAGACTCGCAAAACTCGACGAAGACAAACAAATATTTTCACAATTATCGATTTTTCATGGGGGATCAACTTTTCCATATTTCTTGGGGGTTTAGGTACGTACCGGGTTGGTTAACCCGTACCGGGTTAAACCCTGGGTGAGCACATCCCTTATGAAATAAAGCTTATAATAGCTTAATTAACAAGTTTTATCTATTTGAAAATGTTAATAACTTTAAATGGATATAAGCTAATTTATATTGTTTTTGTTCACACGTTTTACGCATTATTTTTAGTTTGATTATTTTTAATTGTTGAGAACCGAAAATATTTCTGTATTCTCATCTAAAAAAACAAAAAAAATAACGCAAAAATGTGTATACTGTAGTTATTTTTAACTGTGTGAACAATGAAAAATTAATGCCGTCAAATAAGCTGTAGTTACTAAAAAATAAAAAGCATTCGAAGTTAAATTGTATATAAATTATAATTAGAAATAAATAAAAAAGTTTGAATGCCATGAATCATATCCACGAAAAAAGTATTTACAGCATAGCATTACGAACTCGCAAAGCGTTAACCAAACGAATTCTTACCCGTATTGGCCGTGGAAGGCA
>JAQGAW010004702.1:0-10563 GCA_034698025.1 Phthiracarus crinitus | reverse complement strand
CTGTTGTCTTCTGTTATTATATTCAACATAAAAGAACAGGTAAGCGAAGATATGCTCCAATTTTTGCAATATTTCGCTGGATTTTCGAAACTACATATATTCATTGCCAGGTCCATTAGGTATAGGAAAATCTTTTTTCTCGTATTTTTCTTGCGTTACTTAAATAGTAAAGGCTTGGGAGACTGGGTTACCACTGACTTGCAGTCAACGTTCTAAAAAGCTTTAAAGGTATTTATTTGATATTAGGAAAAGTTTATTCGCGTTTTGTCCACGTTTATATGAATAAAATAAATTAGCAGCCATATAATTTTTATCAATCAAAATATCTTAATAATGTTTGTTTAGTATTTGAAAGTTTTTACTCTGTAGTTTTACTAAAACTTTATTTTAAAAATTGCAATTTACATTTTAGTATGGCTGTACTCAACCTTTCTATTTCATTTTCAACCATTACTACTGTATTTGTTGATTTGGGTTGAAATAAGGTACATTAAATATAATGTCCTCTTGATTTTGGTCTACTAATAGCAATATATTTAAAACAATAGGTGAACGCAAAAGAGCAAAATGATAATTTACGATTGTTTCTATCTTTTTTATAATTTAAACGTCTAATCAAAATATGCCAAGAAAAATGTTTATTAAAAAAATTAACTAAATTCTAAAATGGTTATTTATAGCCATTCAATTATTCAAAACGATTAATATCGGAACCAAAATTTGTATTTTTGGAAATTGTCCAATCAATTAATAATGTCATTTTTATAGCTTAACTTAATAATAATTTTATTTTTTATTTCAATTTATCTTAATATGTTATTGATTTGACTGTAATTCCTTCTCCGTATTTATTCTACCATTTTTTTATAATTATTAAAGTATACTTTTAATAAGGAATTATTAAGGAATTTCTGTAAGTACTAATAATTAATAAATATCAAACTAATGAAATATGCAATTAATAACTGCAATCTAGGAACATTAAAAACTGTAATAATGTATAAATAATTTTGGCCTGATATTAAATAATATCTTTTTTATTATTTAAAGTACTTAAATAATTAGCTATCATAGTTTTTGTCTCTAACTATATATAAGAATTTTATAGTGGTCAAGGCTTATCTATATAAAATTTTTTTTGTATGTAAGTTACAAATATGATTTTAATGTGTTTTATTATAATAACTTGTCGTTCATAATGCGTTGTCAATATTTTGTTTAACTCGTCGTCTTTTTTGTATGAAATAATATTTTGGGATTTCAATTATTGTTTCTATTAAATATCATGAATTGAAGATAGCATCCACTTTATCAAAGGTTGTATTATATATAATGTTTTTAATAGCAATGTTTTTTTTAATTTTTATTAAATTTTAATTTTAATTTATATTTTCAAAGTAACATTTTTTTATCTGACTTTTCAAAATTCAGATAAATTGATTTGGGATAGTCTGAATGTTTAATAAGGGATATATTCTTTTCTGTTTATTAAGAGATTTTTTATTTCTTTATTTTTATTAAGGAATTTTACCAACACTATGTTTATTAAAGGATTTTAAATAGCCTCCTATAATAATAAAAGGCTTGATAATTCTTAAATAATTACCTCCTCTGATTTTGTAAATTGAAAAAATTGGGTAAAAATTGTTCCGAATATTTTTGGATATAAAATCAATTCATTCTCACAAAGTAAAATATTCGAAAAAGTTATTAAAAATTCTATAAAATTAAAAATTTTGTTGCATATTCCGTTTTTTCACTATGTTTCGGATTTTTTGCATATGCCGTTTTTTCACTGTATGTTTAGGATTTTCTGGAATTTGCCGTTTATTCACAATGTTAAGGAATTTTTTTGAATATCAATATTAAAATATAACACAACTGAATGGCATATGCAGAAAATGTCTAAAGATTAAATGAAAAAATAAACCGCAAAGTCAGATATTAAAACCATTTCGATCTAGTTTTAATATAAATTAAATTAAATTTGTAAGAAATTTGATAGATATTTGAGAAAAATTATTGGAATATATGCTTATTTTAATAACTATTGCAGAAATTATTTAATGCTTTTTATTTTAATATTAGTGAAATTATTAGTACACTACAAAAATTTAATTATAAAAATTATACCTTTAAAAATAAATTTAATTAAATTAGAGTGTAAAAAATTATTAAACTAAAAACGTGATTAAAATTTTCTATAAAATTAAACAAATTGCTTAATATACAGGTATAATTAATAAAACTATGATTAAAAACAATATTTATAATCTAATTGTATTTATTCAGATTAAATTTTAATAACATGTTTACAATTATTCACTTGAATAATATATATTATGCCAAAAATTTTAAATTTTTTATTGTACAATTTATAGCATTTTGTGTTATATTGATTCCACCAAAGCAGATCAACTTAATAAAAATTACCTAAACTCTCATTGAAGTAATATTTACAATAATGTTTCAGTAATATGTAAATTGTTTCACAATTAATTCAATATAATTTTATAGAAATTTTTGCTTAAAATATTTAAAAAACAAGATCGATACGGTCATAATATCTGACTTTGCAGTTTAAAGTATATGTAGTTGTTGGTCGCTCCCTTTTTCGGTATGTTTAGTAAATTAAATATTCAATAGTTTTTTTATTCGATTGGCAGCTGCCATAATATATGGGGTTTATACGATATTAAAGACATTTAGTGGATTATGCCGAAAATTCCTTATTATACGATTATTGAGTATCAGATGCCATAAAATATGTGTTTTATACGATATTAGAGTTATTTAGAGTTATATTCCGAAAATTAACTTATTATACGCTTATGGAGTGGCAGCTGCCATAAAATATGGATATTAAACGATATTACAGCCAACTAGTGGATTATGCCAAAAATTTCTTAATATACGATTATTGAGTGGCAGCTGCCAATAATTTTTCTAGTTTAAACAAAGTATTTTATTTAATACTTATTGATTTTAATTGGTATCAACAATGAATTTTTATGGATTTTTTTGTATCAACAATATATTTTTTTTGTTTCAAAAATGTTTTTTTAACTTATCAAAAATTCCAAAAATTCATTATTATGCCGTAATCGAGTGGCAGCTGCCATAAAATATGGGTTTTATAAGGTTATCGAATGTTAGATTTTTAAATTTCAACAATGTATTTTTATGAATATTATGTTTCATCAATGGATTTTATTGATCAATATTGTTTAAAATCCCTTAATAAATATTAAGAAATAATTCCTTAATAAATATAAAGACAGGTCACGTGACAGGGTGTGACGGACGGACAGACAGACGGAAATCACAAATCCATATATCTGATTTATGCAAAGTCAGATATATAATATATTTTATTAATAAAAACAAAAATAGAAATGCTAAATATAATTAAAAAGATAGAAAAATGAGTATAAAATGGATTTAATTTTTAAAGCAAAACAGAAATTGAGGCAAGAAATATTAATTAATTAGATTTAAAATTTAAAACTGTAATCTAATAAAACTATATTTCTAATAACTTCTTCTATATATTAATCGTTATATTTGTTCACGTTTACTTTAAGTTATGATTTAATGTTTATTTATGTATTATTATTCATTTGAAATTATTATTTTACTTTTAGTAAATATTTATACATCTCATAATTTATAAAAGTTTTAAATAAGGTATAATGTTGAGGTGGTGGGATATGGGAGGTAGTGGATATGTTGGTGTAGTGGGATATGTTGGGGTGGTGTGATATGTGAGTTAGAGGGATATTTTGGGGTGGTGGGATATGTTGGGGTGGTGGGATATGTTGGTGTGGTGGGATATGTTGGTGAATTGGTATATGTTAGTGTAGTGGTATATGTTGGAGTGGTGGGATATGTGAGGTAGTGGGATATGTGAGGTAGTAGGATATGTTGGGGTGGTGGGATATGTGAGGTAGTGGATATTTGAGGTAGTAGGATATATTGGGGTGGTGGGATATGTGAGGTAGTGGATATGTTGGGATAGTGGTATATGTTGTGGTGGAGGAATATGTTGGGACAGTGGGATATGTTGGGATAATGGGATATTGGGATATCTTGTGGAGGTGGGATTAGTGGGATAGTGGGATATGTTGGGGTGGTGGGATATGTAAGGTAGTTGGATATATTGGGGTGGTGAGATATGTTGTTGTGGTGGGAAATGAGTGTTAGATAAAAATGTTGGGTAGTGGGATATGTTATGGTAGAAAAATATGAGGATTATTGGGATATATAAGGGTGATGTTATATGTGAAGTAGTGGGATGTGTAAGGGTGGTCGGATAAGTTGGGGTGGTGGGACACCGAAAAAACATCAGAACAAATATGGCCGAAGAAGTGAAACCATGGGTGATAATAGAAATCTGTGTCAGAAATCTGAGGAAGAAAGTTGCCGATACACTTGATTCTGTGGCTTAATTTATTGGAAAATCACTCACCGGTGGGGACACTTTGTAAACTTTCCGTCAAATGAGGACGAAGAATGGTAATTGTTTGTGATAATAGTAATCCGTGACAGCAATCTGAGGGAGAAGGTAGATAAGATACTTGATTCCGTGGCGATATCAATTGAAAAATCACTACCGCCACAGTTGTGGACACCTTGCAATGTTCCCACTATTTATAGCCGAAGAATGGTAACCGTTGGAGATATTAAAAATCTGTTACAGCAAATTGAGGGTGAAAGTAACCGACACACATGATTACGTTACGAAATCAATTGGTAAATCACTCCCGTCACCTTTAAGGACACCGTGAAGACTTTCGGACAAATGTAGCTGAAGAATGGTAACCGTAGGAGATATTTGAATTCTGCGACAGCAATCTGAGAAAAGAAAGCATGCGATACACTTGATTCCAACCGAATATCAATTAAAAATCACTTCCGCCACAGTTGATGAAACCGCGTAAACTTCCAGATTCTAAAAATTATATGAAATTATCATTACTGGATCGGTTACAGCAAAGTTGTAGAATTCTTATAGTATATACCACCACCCCGGATATGCTAGTTATTCGAAAATTCCAGAAATAAATTTATTCAAAAAATACTCCAATCATAAAAATCCAACAATACATTTTCAAAAAAGACTCCTATTATAAAAATCCTTTTATTAATATAAAGACTGCGAACACCATGACAGACAGACAGACAGACACACACAAACAAACAATGTCAAATCCATAAGCTCTCCTTTTTTAAAAAAGTGAGCTAAAAAATTTAAAATTGAGATAAAAAACAAAACGTTTCATATAACTAATAAACTTAACAGTTTAATGATGCAATTTAAAAATTTAATTTAAAATAAAAAATTAAATAAATATCTTGTCAGATATTAAGATGATATATTTACTAACATTTAAAATACTAGCTATAAAGTTATATTGAGAAAAAAGTTCTAAGCTGAATGAATGAAGAGTTTGTCATATTTTATTTAAGATTAAATAGAATAAGAAGTTAAAAACACATGAACGTTCCTAACGCTACATCAATCAAGATTCATTTATTTTACTACTGTTCGGTATTATACAGCAATTTTGTTTTGTAAAAATATAATCATAAGAAAAAATAATAAAATTAATGTTTCGTACAAACCTGTTTTTCTTAAAAATAAATTTCTTAAATTACCATTATATTAGAAAAATCAATATAGTTATTATATAATGTCGGTTAAGATTACATGCGGAGATATTGGATTTTGTGTTTCAGACATACCGCATTTCACTTTTATTTTTAAGTAAATAAGATTTAAAACTAATTTTTAAGCCCTAATAATAAAAATAAGATTTACTAATAATATATAATAATTACCAATTTATTTGAATTACAATTAAAAATTTAATCGGATATACATGCATACACACGTAGTGATGTACATTTTAAAACTTTCCATATAATTGATCTTTCGCTCTTGCATTTAAAATTTTTTAAAACTTTTTACTTACTTTTCTCGTTTGTCTACAAATGTTACTTTATTTACAGACTTTATATTTATTAAAAGTTGTTATCAATGGCCAATAAAAGAATAAAACCGAGTTAAAAATTTAAATATAATTAAATAAATTTGTATATAGATTAGCTATAAATATACATAAAATTCCAAATTATTTGTCTATAAATAAATAAAAATGGATAACTTTGGCCATAAAAGTATTCAAATAGTAAAATAGACCTAAAAGTTCATTTGGTTAATTAAACATATTTATTTTTTGATGTAAATTTAGCTAGATTAAGTTAGATAAAGTTATAAACTGCAATAAAAACCTCTAACAAAAATATTATTTATATATTATTCAAATTTTTGAATATTACTGGAACATCACAAAATCAACCATTAAATTTGTAGTAATATAAAGATGTTACGCATTTATGTTTTTATTGATTTTCTTCAATTTTTACTTATATTTTGCTTATATTTAAAAATATTTTAATACTTCAGTTCATTTAAGTAATTTTTTTAAAAATTTTTATTTTCAAATGTATATATTACACAACTATAATTTAGTATTGATTTTTGTTAAAAATCAAATATTTAGTTTTAACAAAACTCAAATATATGTGCTATTTATTTTTATTTAATATTTATATTGTTACCATAAAATTAATAAAATTATAGAGTTTAAAATAATTAATTTATATCTTTATAATAATTATTATGGTAATTCCTACTTCAGTTTGAGATTATAGAAATTTTTTTCAGTTGTCCAACATTACACAAATTGTTGTTAAACTGACACTTTTAATAAACATTTATTTTATTTATCAAAAACAGTCTAGTTGTACGCTTGAGGTTAATTTAACACAATATCGTTTTACTCATCTATTAGATAATGTAAGCAATATTTGTCTATTATAAAGCATTATTTAATTTTACCATTAGCAAATATTATCCCTTTTAAAGCATGTAATTATCTAAATGCATGGCTTATTTTTACCATTTCACAATTTATTTTAGCTTTAAGTTTATATAGTGATGAGCATCGGTTAAAAGTTAAGAAAAATATTAACTTTAACCTTAACCGGTTAAGAAACTTAATAACTTTAACTCTAACTTCGTTAACTCGAGAGTTAACCGGTTAACTAATTTAAATTTTTAAAAATTATTTTAGAATTATAAAACAAGTTCTTTGAAAATAATCTCACTATTTTATTTGTTTAATAATCTTTTTTATTTCCATTTTACTCGGATTTATCACTCAATAAATAAATTTTACTAACTTTTATATTATTTTTTTAAACTCTAATCCAAAAGTAAAGATTTAATTTGAACAAAGACCTATTTCTTGTATTTTTACATTGTATTTTATTAAATTGTGAAATTTTATTTTCAAAATATTCATTAAAAGCTTATTTGAATCATATATTTATAGTTTAAAATATTTTTTTACGAGTTAAAAGTTAACGGTTAACTTTTAGTTAATAGTTTAACCCTAACGGTTAAAAATATTTTAACTTTTAACTTAACTTACTCAGAAAATTTTAACTTTTAACCTTTAACTTAACCGAGTTAACTTTTTGGGTTAAAAGTTAACCGCTAAAATGCTCATCTCTAATAAAATATAATTAATTAATTAACCTTAAATTTATTTTAAAAGTTTGAGCCAAATCAAACGTTTTACATACAAGTATTATAAGTTTTCTTACTTTGAATAATATCGAAATTGTTTTAATATTTCACTTTAAAACTGATACTTTTAATAATTTATTGCGCTTAATTTAAAGAGAATATACCTTATGTTTAGTTTTATAAGTTAGATCTACTTTAAATTAAAACTGAATACTCTAAACTAATGTTTAATGTATATCTAAGATGCTTAACAAATTTGTTTAATAAGGAAAAAAAACACTCCAAAACGTAATAATCTGAGAAAAAACCGGAATATCAAAAGCGGGTTTAATATGTAAACAGATATATTAAACAAAAAGTACTCTATCTTATAGATGTCAAAGTCAGTGTCTTTCGGGTCTTTTCCAAAGACTCGGACCCGGACCTGGGACGCCTATATGCATGAATATATATTTCTTACATTTTTGAATACATATAAAAAATGTTATTTGATAGGAAAATTTTGTAAAAACACAAAGAGAATAAAAAAAGCTAATAATTTTATTGATAAATTTATTTTATATGAAGTTTTAACTCATTTTAGTTCGAAAATGTAAATCAAAGTTTGAGTCAGGGTCTTTTAGCATGGGACTCAGACCTGGATTCGGACTCATGGTACTTCAATTTGGTTTCAGAACTCTTTGGATATTAGAGACCCGAAGTCGGAAATGGACCTCAAAAGACTCGAGTCCGGTTCTGAGTCCCTAGTTAATTTTTGGACATCTATACTCTATCTGGAAATAATATCTTTATTAATACACTGAATCTGTATAAAAATATAAAGAATGCACACATCGAAATCGATATAGTCTTCGCTGTCAGATAAAAAAATACATTAGTTTTATGTTAATGTGACAGTACAGGTACAGTAACAGCAGTATTATAGATAAACTGAATGTTCATAAATTTTCTTAGAAAATAGCTTATTATTGCTTTTGCAATAATAATTTTTCAAAATTTAAAAATTAAAAATAAGGAAAAGAAAGGGAAACTCTAATGCAATTATATTTATATTATATTACTTCTTATTTACGGTATTTGGAAACTCTTGAAATTTTGTATGTAAAATTAAGTTACAGGAAACATGATCATTTAATATTACTTTAGTAATTAAGAAAATAAATTTTATATATTAAAATACGGAAATTAATTAATAATTTGTTTTATGAAATAAATTACGATCGATATACTAATAAATTATATTACGCAAAAATAAAAGAATTTATATCTAATAAATTGATTACATAAGTATCGGTAAAATCTTTAATAAAAATATTTTTTAAATAAAAATTCAGCTAAAATTATAAACTTATAAAATTTAATATGTTCGTGCATTTTTGCTCTAAATTTCATATTTTATTATACAAACATTTCTACGTAGTATAAGGGAGTTATTTTTAATATCAACCCAATTCTATTGTACATTATTGCCGTGTCATTCGCCGAATAATACCAACACAAATCTCTATCAGTATTAGTTATTATTGTATCGTGAATTAATTTTATGGTATTAAGACCCAGATAATTATTTTACATAAACATGTCATTAATGAAGTGAAAGGTAATCAAAACAGGAATACTTGAAATAATGCATGAATTATGTAAAGTAATGATAGACTTTATTCCCGGAATCACTAATAGAATGGAAAATTAATGCAAACGAAAAATAATTTAGAAAAAAATGTCGTGTTGTTTACAAAAAGTAAAAAATATTGAATTTCAATTTGAAATCTGTCACAACTTAGAAATTTATTTATAATTTTTTTATTGAATATAAATCATAAACTGTTATAAATTAAATGATTGAGTAACGTAAAGATAAAGAATAAACAGTGAAGTGAAGCGGATTTTTCAGCAATTTTCAAAAAATAAACGTATTATAACTGTCAAGTTTAATAATGAATAATTTAAATATTTGAAAAACCTGTTGTGATATGAAGTTTTGCCAAATAAGAAACACAAGTGTGTAAAAAAAGCAAACCATAATCAGTGATCGCAGCAAAGAGTATCGCATTCGGGATTCGTATTGGCGTCGAAGACGCTGTAAATCCATTTCACTTGATATCGATTCAGACATTTCTTGATTTTTGACGAATTTTTAACTTAATATATTTATTTAAATCATCGTTCAAATGAACTATTAAATTCACTCTTTATATATTCATTTCAAAAACTTATAAAATAGTTTTCACTTGCTTTTCAATAGTCAATATCATAAGGTAAACATCGCGAGTTTAATATTTAATAATGCGTTAATACGTAAATCAATTAAATAGCTTTGAGTTTTCTATAGAATTAATTTGTTGCGTTTCGGTTACTTTTATGATATTGTACTTATGTTTAGAATAAATGGTTAATAAGTTTCGTTACAGTGCAACAACAGAACACACACATAGAGCTTCACTCGATAACTGTTAAGCTGGCGATAGAACCGATAGAACATTGCTGTTATACGGATAGAACTTGTTTTATTGCGCAAACACTAAAGTTTTTGTTTAGTATTGAGAGAAATCGTAATAAAGTTTGAAAAACATTCAGAGTATTAGAGAAAACATTTTTCGTAATTAATAGAATATTTGTAGTATAAATGAAATTTTAGCAAACCATTAAAATTTATTTAAATCAAATACTATTAAAAAATATTTTTTTGTCATAAAGCTTTATAGAATAAAGAATTAATGTTGGAATATCGAGAAATATCGTAATAAAATAGAGAGTAACTTTTATATTTGCAAACGTCTCGGGAAAAATAGAGAAATAAGTAATATGTTATGCACTCAACTATTATAATAATAATTTAATAAAAGTTGCTTTAATAAGTTTAATTAAACCATAACCAAGGGGTAAAAGTTTCTTTGAGAAAATTGACTGAATTTCTGTGAAAAATCTTTGATCAAATTTAAAATTTTCTTTGAGAATAATAACAA